>BMAC01007131.1:0-10224 GCA_014905375.1 Phtheirospermum japonicum
TCTGGGTGGGATACGAGACTCGTGTATAGTCCTGAGATAGGTCGGCAAGTCCTTCGACAAAATTCGTAACCTAAAAATTAATAAGTTTATTTCAACATATGTCAAATAATTAAATTATATATTGAACACATAACAAAATTGATTAAAATGTTACTTACCTATTTCCGATCACGACTACCTCGATCCCGCTATTCCTGACCTCTGATGAACTAGGCGTGCTCCCCGCGTCATCAGACGGGGTGGGTGGAACTGTCTCATCCAAATCCATGTCGGTGGCATCATCCTCGTGGGGTCCCGAGGACGATGAGCCGAGAGAAGTGCGGCGATGATAAGGACCCCTGCCAGGCATCTAACATACAACATAGTTTTATTAAAAAAATAAAATTAAATATATGTATATGTATATGTATATATGATTGTTCAGATTATCATTAACACTCATAAAACCTTCGAACCTCATGTTGGGATTTGATGGTACCGTCGCGCAGCGAATTTTTTTTTTTTTAAATAAAAGAAATTTGAATCGTATTCAAATTGACGACGGCCCATTTTAATTTCAATTAATTCAAACAATGTTTTAATTTCTTTTAATAAATAGAAACAATTTGATTTTCGTAAAATCGAACGAAGCATGATATGTTTCTATAATTCATATATATATAACATATGATATATATATATATAATATATATATATATAATATATTTAAACAACATATATATATATTAATATATTAATCATATATATAATATATTATACATTATATATTTCAGCATGCAATAACCATATATATATAACATATTAACATAAACACATTAACAACAATTATATATATATTATATAGCACAGCAAGCATGCATACAAAGCACACATACAACATGCACGCATCTGCATTACACAACACACACATACACAGCATACATATATTACATATCTATATATATATATATATATAACATACACTGCATTATATATATTATATGTATCATATGTATATATATATATAAACCAACCAAGAACAGCCATTGATACCTCACGCACGGCGACAGGCGGTCGTCGGTGCGGCTGCCGGGTGGAGACGACGGGGAGGAGCAGCAAGTACGCTCCACGGCAGCGGTGATTCGGCGGTTTTCAAAGCAACGTGATCGGCCTGTTCTTCTCGAGGGCCTGACAGAAACCGGGTGAATACGACCAGCGTTCTGATGGCGGACGGGAGCGACGCGCTGGCGGCGACGGCTGCGATGGAGCGTCTGGAACTCCAACGTGGCAGGCGGAGCGGACGCGGAGGCAGGCGGGCTATCCGGAATGGCAAGGCGGCAGAGTTCGGGACGGAACAGCCGTAAGCGAAGCTGCGGAAGGCGCTCGGCGATGACCGGCAGCGGCAGGTGGCTCTGTGCGGCGTGAAGGCGGCCGGTCCGACGGTTGCGACGCGAAGGCGGCTGTCCGGCGGCTGCTACGCGTCTCCGACGAATTGGTGTCACACACCGTATAACCCGACGTCCTTACGACGGAGCACTAGATCCGTCGAGGGATTCAGAACGACAAAAATGAGAACCGAACCTTTCGGTGAGGCGGCGGCCGGCGGCAAGCGATGACGACCGGAAAGTGGA
Source organism: Phtheirospermum japonicum (assembly GCA_014905375.1). NCBI lineage: Eukaryota > Viridiplantae > Streptophyta > Magnoliopsida > Lamiales > Orobanchaceae > Phtheirospermum > Phtheirospermum japonicum. The sequence continues at coordinate 1,611 of BMAC01007131.1, forward strand.
CGGCTGGTTTTTCTTGGTCTTGGGGGCTAGGGCTTTTTATTTTGCGAAAAAATTTTTTTGCGTCTCTGTTGTGTTGTGTCTCTCAAAACAAACCCTTCCTTTTTTTTCTTTTTAAAAACCCGTGTGCTTTTGTTTTATTTTTTTTAAAAAAAAATACAAGCCCAATCTTAATGGGCTCAAAGAGATGGCCCAAAAAATAAAAAAAGAAACAAACCTTTTAATTTAAAATGGGTTGTAATTAAAGTGGGCTGGCCCAACAATAAAACCAAGCCTCTTTTATAATATAAAACCACCGGCCCAATAACTGTAAAATGGTTTATTGGGTCGACCCAATTATAAATTAAAACCCCATTGGAACTAAATCATTTCTTACAAACGATAATTTCAAAAATATAACAATTATATTTTCGCGTCCAGAATAATTTTCTCGTATTTTTCTTCAATTCATAATCACAATTATGAATCTTAGATTCAATCATATTGATATCTAACTATGCTAAAATTAACAATTAATTTCTAGCTATCGTTTTCAATAATCAGGAAACACGTGGTGTGACCCTCAATGGTTCAGGTGTAAGCTAGTCGTGGGTCCACAACACATTGTGATTCGAAACAACATATTGTTCTTATATGAACTCGTCCCTTAGAGTTCCTGATTAAATAAAACTCATTTTACTTAATCACTGGTTAAACCAGAACCCAACGAATTATGAGAGGCGCCTAGCAACAACGCATCACAATTCCCTAGATACAAATGAAGTGCCACTACTGCAAAACAGGGCATTTAAGGCGGTTTTTTTTAGGTTTTTAACGGCGGTTTTTTGAACCGCCGTAGAATCCACCGCCGTAAATTTTTACGGCGGTTCCCAAAAAACCGCCGTAAAAAAGCAAGATTTAACGGCGGTTCTAAGTGATTTTTAACGTCGGTTCTAAAACCTCCGTAAAATGTTAAGTTTACGGCGGTTTTAGAAACGCCATTAATTGGAGCCCTTTTTTATATCGGTTTCTAGAACCGCTGTTAATTTAGTGTACTTTTTACGTCGGTTCATAAAGAATACCTTCTAGAAAGTAGTAAAAAAATTAAAAAAAAAAGAAATGAAAGAAGGTGCACCAAAATTAAATAAAAGCAGGAAATTGATGAATTAAATTCGCATGAGATACTGATGTTACTCAATTTATAATCAGCTTACACTGCATCATCTAAAAACAACATCAATATAGCAGCTGCTGCATCATTCATCTTGAAACCCGCAACTAATCCTAATAAAAGAAGAACAAATGATCCAATACAACAGAAAGGGAGTTCAACCTTGGCAATAATCCCAGGAAATCATTCTTAGCAATAACTATACAGAAGACCAATCATGAGATGGATCAAGTTACTCAACCATTCATATGCTACGTTTAAGACCCATCAGGCAGCACTCCTCCGCTCTTTCATTCCTGAAAAAAAAATTAAAATGAAAAATGAAAAACATCTAACATGCCATTGTAACCAAATCAAATAAAATGAGGGATTCAGTTTTTACATCAGCCTCGGAACGTGGAGATGGGCTTCGAGAAACACGACGAGCACGAGGAGAGACGTTCCCAGGGGTTATTGATCGTTCTTTCTGAATACAAGCATCTGGGCTCCCACCCCTAGACGGAGGTGTTTTGACCAGAGATGGACTCCTCCGTGGGCTAGGCTTCGTCGAACAGGAGAAGCACTGTCATGATACCAAAATTAAAAAAACAAAACAACCAAAACGGAAAGACAAACACTCGTGTCAAACCGACTGACTCAGTGTATTTCCGTAAGGCAGAGTCTTTTTTTTCTTTGTATGTTATTAATTATTTAGGGTTTTTCTTCCCTTTTTTTTAATTCTTTAAATTTTATAGGGTATTTAGTAACTTTGACATTAAAGAGATATACCTTCCATTAGACCGACTTCGCCTACGCTTCTCATCATCATATTTGTCTCTTAAACGATCTCTGCGATAACTAGGACTTGCATTGCGGCTCGGGCTTCGAGACCTGCTCCTCCTTCGGTAGCGGTCTCTGTTTCTGCCTCGGTGGCGTTCGCTTCTACCCCTACTTCAACTGTGGCTCCTCCTTAGACTACGGCTTCTTGAACTCCCTTTGGGCTTGTTAAGGGCTTCCTCGATTCTGCCTTTGTGACTGATGACAAAAACAACTAAAGTTTTTCAAAACTTGATTTTTTTTCGTAGGGAAAAACTTATATATGTTGTCTGAGTTTAGAACGCAGAAATCAGCTAAACCATGAAATTTAAATTAGCAACTAAAAAAAAAATAAAAGACACTTCAAAATACCCAAATGCACAAGAAACAAAATAAAACTTGATTAATTAATGTGAAAAGTATATATATTTTTTCAATTTCAGGGGATTTTGCCCAAAGTTTTTTCTAATTAAACTACATTATTTTGAATTTTTTTATCAGATTCTAATGATTTTAGTCCCTTCCTCAGAGTTTGTTCTAAAAGCTCTCATTCACATAGCTCATAAGGATTTCACCATCACACAATTTTGCAAACTTTGCAATTTGAAAGGGAGAAAAAAGAAGTCTATATTATGTACCTCATCGAAAGGAAAACCAAAGCCATCAAGAAGAAAGCGAATATATTTAWCTGCAAAGTAACAGTTTTGTTGAGGGACAAAATAACAAGATATTCAAATTTTCTAAATAACCTTTTAAGCTATATTTGTCAAAGGCTATTTCTGCCAACTCAAAATTTTCAAGAAACCTACAGAGCTACTCACACTTTTAAGAGAGAGAGAGGTATAGATATGCAAGAGACAATTGCTACTTTAGAGCTCCTTTTTAGCTGTAACTCTTATGGTYTTACAATGCATGATTTAAASCCAATTCTCTATTATCCGATGGGTATTAAGGTAATTTCTCATGCAGCATTTAGTGCCAATTTATCAAAATGAGGTCGGAAGCTAACCTCTCCATAAAATAAAAAAATAAAGAAAGACACTGCATAACCTTATATAAAATGTAGCAAACGACCATCGATTTAAGTATCATCTTAAGCAATAAAATCATCAAAAAGATTGTGCATTATAGTGAGTTGAAGTTTTCTCCTCAACTGTCAATGCATCACGCTTAAGACACAAACATGTTCTTACAAAAAGCAACTTCATGTTATATTTATTATTGCACCGAATATAGAAATATATAATGTCAGCGTTGATCTAGTAAATACATAGACATCCTAATACTACAATTCCCATTTACCATGTTTAAGAACCATCCAGTGAATTAGTTTCGGTAGTTGTCTCCATTCAAAATAACAGTGCGTGCCTTCCAGGTCAAACACCATGTTTTTTGTAAATAATTTCAATGTCCAATATAAAATCTCTCAAGCACTGAACGATTAAATATATTCAATGATTTAAATGCCTAAATAATTAAAATCTAACCCCTAAAAAGACTTGATTTCTACAATATTTCAAAGAAGCAAAATGAAAAATACTCACATGAAAAATATAGAATTGAAAACACATTAACTAATTACAACCTCACATTGACAAATATATTTCAACAAATAAAGGGAAAATATTATAACTGATATTCATAATTTTGTCAAACAAAAACTTCAACGCACATTACAATAAAATGAGATCAAATATTATATGCCTAAAAAGGCAAAAGGTATAGTTGGAGAATTAAGGACTAAAAAAATGTACCTGGCTCTGCACAATCGATGTAGTACAGCTCCATTGTGCACTCCARGCAAAAGTCCCCGTCCAAGGCGGCAAAGATGTCGTCGACGACACTCTCCACGTACTTTGGAAAACTTGAAATTCTTTAACAATCAAGTTTTAACCTGAATCAACTTGTCAAAAGATTAAAAATAAAATAAAATAGTAATAATAATACTTTAATTTTCTCAGTCTACGGGTAACTTGACTCTTTGAAATAATTGTAACTCCCTATAAATTAGTTTACAACTATAATTCTGCAGACCACTTTCAAAGATAATATAACAAGCATGAGCAGTATGAATACATCACATTTTCTCAAAAACCAAAACCACTCTCGTTGCAGGTTCTTTAATTTTTTTTCATTCTTGTTTCTTAAATAATTAAAAAAATAAAAAATTAATAATGATGATGATGATGATGATGATGATAAATATACATACCAAGTAGTAGGAGCAGTTTTACCTTAAGTGCACTTGTCACACAATATATCTCCACAGTTCCTGCAATGATGCTGATAACAGAGAGACCAATGTAGAAAATTATAAATTAATTAGTTAATTAAAAAAAGGTTAATGCAAAACAAATCGAAAAGCAACGAATACATTCCAATGCAGAAGAAATTTGGATAAAATGTACCTTTCGCACAAAAGCACTAAAGTCTATCCTTCATCAGGGACCTGTTCAAGTTGATCGAAAAATAAATAAAAACCTAGTGTTTCACAAACTCTAGATCGCAGATTAAGAAAATATAAATTTCTACGAGATTTGAATTGTCACTTCAATTCCAGGATATCACCACAAAACTATAACATAGTATAGATACAACATATTCACTCGGCCGACAAAAAAAATGGAAAATATATTACCTAGCGATCTTTCTCCTAGTTGACGGGCTTTATCAAGATCATAAAATCAGCAAAACCGGGAAAAAAAAAACATAAATAGCAACCAAAAATAAATTAAATATACATGCAATTGCGCATTGAAACATAAATATATGTGTAGCTTTAAATAATACAGAAAGTAAAATGTATACCTCACACGTTATTCACTATCACAATCACAATGCACGCCATCTCATTATCCTTCATATCATCATCACTCTCAATTGTTTCATTGTCCTCTACAGGAAATGACAATATCCAAACCCCTAGAGAAACTGCAGGAAATAGATATAATTAGCAATTAAATAATACTTTCTGAATCTGTTTGGTGCTGATATTAGTAGGGGAAATGCATATTTACTACTTAATATAAGCAGGGCGAAATGCGTATTTACTACTTAGGGGAAATGCATATTTACTACTTAATGGTTAAAAAAGACGAGCACTCAAAAATCTTTCACGTCTTGCAAGCTCAGTTGTTTTCTCTATCTTTAAATATAAGCAGCCCGCTAATGATTAGAAAATAAGCTATTAAAAACTTGAGTAACTACTTATAGTTATATCAACGCCACTTGCTTCCAAGTTATTTGGCTTCCACCAGACTGAGATTGTTAGTTGGGCACCTTTCACTTTCTATAAGCACCATTAGCACATTTAGTTGTCAAAGCCATTTTCTTGAAAGCCAGACAAGAGCTTTAAACACATCAGCTATTTCCTCATTCAAAAAAAATTAAAAAAAAAAGAAATATTAAAAGCTACTTGATCAGTTGGTGTATTGTCCATAGCCGCATGGTTTTCTTATATATGCCACATGTTGATCATGTATAAACACACCAACAATTGACAATTTTCACCATTTCCCAAATCTAACAAACTCTGAATCGTGCAAATAGCTTTCGACGAGTGAGACATATTTCCAGACGAAATGGATATCAAATAAGATACCTCCTTTACACTGAGGGCCTCGTTGAAGGGATTAAACAAAGACAAAGCTCTTTATAACATCAAGACCAGTCTCCGATCCAAACGACACTATTCCATGTGCCTGGCCATTTTCACGAAGACTCAAATAGACAATTGATCGAACACCTTCAACACAATTCATTATTTTCAAACAAAATGGCACATCAGTTAATTGATATATGTAATTGAACTACACAAAACCAAAAAAAAAAAAAAAAACTGAAAATAGTCCAGTAGCAGAAAATTGAACCAGAAAAGGCCCAAGTGACTTGCCTGCTTCTGCAAAGCTCCAGGAGAACGCCGACCTCGCGGCGGAGGTGGCGGAGCTTCAGGTGGTCGGGGAGGTTGTCAATCCGCTGGTGAAACCCAAGGATTCGAAACCCAATAAAACTCTATTTTATGTCCTCCGGCAACTGAAATTTAAAAACAAAATTGAAAGATTGTGATAATGAGCGCGAATAGACATATATCTATTTAACCTAATCAGATTATTAGCCATCAATTCAGAAATAAAAACACTGAAATCGAATGCAGACACATGTGTAAGAACCTGAGGAGCTTTCTCGACGAGCTCCTGGATGTAATCCTCGCCGAAGCAACGGTGGTCGGCGTCGTACACTTGGCGGAGGAGGGGAAACCAGCTTAGTCGTGCTCCCAGCCCTTTGCCATTTTGGGGGTAGTCTGATTAGTTGTGGTCACGTCGGGGAGGTTGATTAGGGTTTGGAATAGGGGGAATTAAGGGACAGCAGTGATGGCGAGCACCGACCAGAGAGCCGCCTGCAGGCGCTCATGACACGTCGGTGGAGATGTGGCGGAGGTAGTGAACGGGCGAGGAAAAATGACGGAGAGGAAAAGGAAGGGGATCAATAGCTTTCTTTAGAATGGACGGTGGAGATGCGTCAATTTGTTTTGAACGGACGGTGGAGATCATTAGATTAATGAGCACAAGGACCCGTGACGTGGCGTTGGACTTTTTTTTTATTTTTATTTTTTATTTTATTATTTACATTCTACGGCGGTTATTTGAGAATCGACGTAAAAGATGGAGGCCAGCTTAATTTAACGGTGGTTTACAAAAAACCGCCGTAGAAATGTTCTGGATTTTACGGCGGTTTTTTGTAAACCGCCGTTAAATTCAGCTAGCCTCCAGTTTTTACGTCGGTTTTGTGAAAACCGCCCATAAAATTACCTTTTTAACGGCGGTTTTAACCACAACCGCCGTTAAAAGTATTTTTAAGGCGGTTTTCAAATAACACGAACAAGTCATTTGGGAATTTTTCAGCGCTCAGAATGAAAGTGTTCAAAGAGGTGCAAAAAAAAGCATATGTTATCTTGAGCGTCCCACAGGTAAAAAGTCTACTCCAGAGTCGTTTCATGTTTTCACCTACTATTCCAGAAATTTACGACAGGATCGAAGAAATGGAGGTGAGGTACAGTTGGTGGAAGGCAACACTTTCTGAGGATGGTGTTTTTCTGGATGAAGAACGTGGATTGATCTTGTATTGATACCCACAATCAATAATAATGTCTCTCCAGCCTATGTAAAGTCCACACATCTGTCTACAACTAATTATGTGGTTTGTGTTGGTTTCATTTCAATTACTAACTTTTTTTTTTGTTAATAAAGTAATACGGTGATGATGCATCACGGAGATATTATTTGTATGACATCCCACCCATTATGGAAGAAGATGGAAGCAACTTTCAATTGATGCGTTCTCAATGTATTAGGACTCAAATGTGTAATAAAATGGGATCGGAAATGACCTTAGTTCGAGTGTGTAACTATGCACTATGTTTAATTTGTAATGTTTGAATTTGTCACGTCATCTACTTTCTTATTTAATCAAATGTGTAATCTTTTATTTTTTCTTATTCAATAAAATTATTTCTTTAATGTTTATCCAAAATTACTGATGACAATACTACACATGTATCAATAGGTTTTTCAACTTTTCATGTGACAAGACCTGACATTATTCCACACGTTTTTCAACTTTCTTTGTGACAAGACTACACCACAAGCATTATGTTTTCATCTTTAGCTGTGACAACGACAACACATTCAATACAACTGTCTTGTGAAATTGTAACTCATCTATAAATTTGGAATATTGGACTAAATTCTTTACAACCAATTCACTCCTCACACCCACTAACTACAGAAACAGCTTTCTAAGGCTGTCAATTAAAGGCGGTTATTTGAAAACCGCCTTAAAAATACTTTTAACGGCGGTTGTGGTTAAAACCGCCCGTTAAAAAGGTAATTTTTATGGCGGTTTTCTACAAAACCGACGTAAAAACTGGAGGCTAGCTGAATTTAACGGCGGTTTACAAAAAACCGCCGTAAAATCCAGAACATTCTACGGCGGTTTTTTGTAAACCACCGTTAAATTAAGCTGGCCTCCATCTTTTACGTCGATTCTCAAATAACCGCCGTAGAATGTAAATAATAAAATAAAAATAAAAAATAAAAAAAAGTCCAACGCCACGTCACGGGTCCTTGTGCTCATTAATCTAATGATCTCCACCGTCCGTTCAAAACAAATTGACGCATCTCCACCGTCCATTCTAAAGAAAGCTATTGATCCCCTTCCTTTTCCTCTCCGTCATTTTTCCTCGCCCGTTCACTACCTCCGCCACATCTCAACCGACGTGTCCATGAGCGCCTGCAGGCGGCTCTCTGGTCGGTGCTCGCCATCACTGCTGTCCCTTAATTCCCCTATTCCAAACCCTAATCAACCTCCCCGACGTGACCCACAACTAATCAGACTACCCCCAAAATGGCAAAGGGCTGGGAGCACGACTAAGCTGGTTCCCCTCCTCCGCCAAGTGTACGACGCCGACCACCGTTGCTTCGGCGAGGATTACATCCAGGAGCTCGTCGAGAAAGCTCCTCAGGTTCTTACACATGTGTCTGCATTCGATTTCAGTGTTTTTATTTCTGAATTGATGGCTAATAATCTGATTAGGTTAAATAGATATATGTCTATTCGCGCTCATTATCACAATCTTTCAATTTTGTTTTTAATTTCAGTTGCCGGAGGAACATA
>BMAC01007166.1:0-14135 GCA_014905375.1 Phtheirospermum japonicum
CGCCATAATGAGGATACAGGCCTTTTCCCGTTAAGACTAGTACTTAGTGTATGTGGACCGCGTCTCATCGGTCACGGTGTCTGGACATCGACATACATAAGTAGGTGCTCATATGATGAGTTCACTGAACTCCCTCACCTAGAAATCTCTAAGTGGTTCCCACTCATCGAGTAGATGATTTCTATGGTATAGCGTACAACATTAATCCTTAAGACCCAGACCTCATCGTGACTTCACTAGAGGACAGGCTATGTTGTGACCTGTCTCTGTGTCTCCTCGGAGGCCGATCAAAAGGGGCAACGTTCGCATAGTCGGGAATCTAGTGGGAAGTCTGTGCATGGTAGTAGGGGATTCGGACGCATGATAAGTCATGGATGTCCTGTGTGTTCTGATGGTTGATTAATCCTCGGAGTCTCTGGCCAGAGCTGTAACCCTATGACTAGGAACAAGTTCGACGAGTTACATTACGTGCTGGATTATCTCACGGTTCTGCTAGACCAATCCACCGTAATAGAGTAACTACATCAGGACCATACCTATGCAACTAGCAAGGGACAAAAGATATGGAATGCCAATAAGTATGAAAGATATTATTACGAATAAAAACCCGATTGTATTGCAAGAGAATGGTCAGACTACAGCCACAAGTTGGCTTGTCGGTCACCCTATTCTAACAAGTATACCCTACAAGTTCAGTACCAGTATCTTTTGTATACCACACACCTAGTTTTGTTGTACCAGCAATGTACCTAATGATTCTTTTAATGGCTTTTAAGTGTGACTCTTTTGGATTAGACTGATATCTAGCACATAAACACACACTATACATTATATCAGGTCTACTTTATGTCAAATATAACAAACTCCCTATCATGCTTCTGTACACGGTGTTATCAACACCCTTACCAACATCGTCTCTCGACAGCTTCACAGTTTTGCCTAGTGGGGTTTTCTTATGCGTTTCACTTTCTAACCCAAATATTTTAACTAAGTTCTTAGAATATTTGGTTTGAGAAAGAAAAATACTATCATCAAGCTGTTTGATTTGAATACCAAGAAAGTACGAGAGATTACCTTCCATGCTCATCTCAAATGTGTCAGACATTCGAGTGATAAAATCCTTGACCATCTGCTCGTTAGTGGATCCAAAAATAATATCATCTACATAAATCTGGACGAGTAAGATGTGCTTATTGGATTTAAGGAGAAACAAAGTTTTATCAACTTCCCCTCGTCTAAAGTTCAAATAGAGCAAATATTGTGTCAACCTTTCATACCAAGCTCTAGGAGCTTGTTTTAAACCATATAAAACTTTCTTCCATTTTAAAACAAAGTTGGGTTTTTGGGAAACTACAAATCCTTTAGGACCTCTTCACTCAAGATTCCATTTAAAAAAGCACTCTTTATGTCCATTTGATGAAATGATATCTTCATATAACAAGCAACAGCGAGTAAAAGTCTTACGGCTCAATGCGGGCAACAGGGGAAAATGTCTTATCAAAGTTAATTCCTTCAATTTGTGTGTACCCTTGCGCAACCAGCCGAGCTTTGTTCCTCACAATGTTGCCTGCCTCGTCAGTTTTGTTCTTAAAGATCCACTTTCTCCCAGTCACGTGAGAATTTTCTGGTCGAGGAACTAAATCCCAGACATCGTTTTTGGTAAATTGGTCCGGCTCTTCTTGCATTGCCTTTATCCAGAACTCATCCTTGAGTGCATCGACCACACGCTTGGGCTCTATTTTAGAAAGGTACAAAGATTCGCGAATCTTAGAACAACTAGTAGACAGACAGACGTACCTGACCATTTCCTTGAAATTTATCTGTCGCCTTCTTGTACACCTTTCATCTAAATCTCCGATCATTTGGCCCACGGGATGGTTTCTCTGAATTCTGGACGGGATGTCCCTTTGATGGAGGTCAATGGGTTCAGCTGGATCTTCATCTTCTGATTCAGAATCTGATTCTGCACCGTCTTGAGCTGATGTTGGTTCTGATGTTGAGTTCTCAGTACCAACATTGGTACCAACATCACTCAACTCTCTGGTTTCAGGACCTGCATCTCTGTTTTTCTAATACCTGCACTATCATCTACAGGAAGAGTGACATTATCCTGAGGATTTTGATCATAAATCAGATCATTATCCTCGGTAGGTTTAACTCCACCCGTTAGATCATCGAACTTGACATTAACAGACTCAAACATGCTTCGAGTTCTAAGGTTAAACAACCTATATGCATGACTATTTTGGGAATAGCCCATGAAGATGCACTTGTCACTTATTGAGTCCAGTTTGGTTAGATGATTTCTATCGTTGAGCACATAGCAAATACATCCAAACACATGAAAATAGCTCAAGTTCGGTTTTTTACCCATCAACAGCTCATAGGGAGTTGCACATGACCCTGGTCTAAAATAATCCCTATTTATAATATGACATGCAGTATTCATAACTTCAACCCAAAATCTTTTTGCAATGCCATTGGAAATGAGTATAGTTCTAGTTATCTCAGCAAGAGATCTATTTTTACGTTCATCTATGCCATTTTGTTGGGGGGTAATTGGTGAAGAAACCTCATGACTAATACCTTCTAAAGTGCAGTATTTAGAGAAAGATGCATTTTCAAATTCTTTTTCGTGATCAGTTCTAATCTTACCAATGTTCACATCAACTCTTACACACATCCTCTTTGCAAGTTTTCTAAAACTTCAAAAGTTTCAGATTTTTCTTTTAAATACTCTACCCAAGTGAAACGAGAAAAATCATCTACAATAACTAAAACGTACCTCTTCCCACCTAGGCTCTCGACTTCAAGTGTCCCATAAGGTCCATATGAAGGAGTTCGAAGCAAGATGATGTAGTGAGACTTTGCTGAATTGGATGTGGCACCCTGACCTGGTTTCCTCTCTTGCATGCCTCGCACACAGGAATGATCTTGGTGTTGAGCTTAGGTAACCCATTCACAGCTTCTTGTTTGGCCAACCTGTCCATCATCTTGTAGTTGACATGCCCAAACTTTTGATGCCATACCTCAGCATCACTTAATTGAGATAACTTGCAAAAGGCATCACTTTGGATTTGATAGCAGTTATCAGAAGTCTTTTGACTAGTGAGAATACACGGTCCATTCTCCTCATAGACTTCACACTTCTCACGGTTGAATTTGACACTAAAATCTTCGTCGCACAGTTGACTTATGCTTATCAAATTTGCAGTAAGTCCTTCTACCAGCAACACATTTTCCAGGGTTACAACGCCGGGAACATGGACAGTTCCTTGACCAATTATTTGGCCATTTGCGCCTCCACCATACTTTACCTTTCCACCTCGAAATCTGAAAGTGTTGGAAAGTAGCTCTTCTGACCCAGTCATATGCTTCGAGCATCCACTATCGAAATACCAGGCTCCAGGGACGTGGGACTTCAGGGAGGTATGGATCATATTGCACTTGATGTTATTTTTCTTGACCCACACTTGTTTAAACCTGGTGTTGGTATTGATGTTGGTAACATGGGAACCAACATGGGATTTAGCTTCCACCTTTGTTCTTTGAAAGTATCTTCTTTCGCCAATAATCTTCCAGTAAAATGGTCGAATGTGACCTGGCTCGCCAAAATGATGGCACACGAACTGTCTCCTCCTCTTCTTGTGCCGTTTGGACAATTTTTGTTCTTGACTTAAGGATTGTGATGGATGATTCGGTTTATATCCAATTCCATGCTTTGAGGTTTCTAGGAAACTCATCTCCAAGATTTCGTCGAATTTTGCCTTCCCCTTATTCAGATTTATGATGGTTCCTTGAACCCTCTTTAGCTCAGTTTTCACCTTTTCTAGCTCAGCATCTTTCTTGGTGAGTGACGATTCCAATCAGACAATTATGTCAAGTTGATCACTCTTTTCCTTGGTCAGTTTGTCATCCTCCTTCATGAGATCCTTGACCTTGAGTACCTGTTTTCCCCAACTGACAAACAGTTGCTTATGCTCAACACTCAACTGCTCGTACTCTTCAAGATAATCAACAGTCTCTGCATTCAGGCATACGATGTTGGTTTCGAGGTTACCAACATGGACGTCATTGTCCCACACAATATTAGTAAACAGGGATGGAATAAGTTCAGGTGAGTCGGAATCATTGACATCCTCAGTGAAATCTGTGGCAACCATGCTCTTTTTCATGTGAGTGTTAGAACACTCATTCTTGTAGTGTCCCCAACCTTTACATTCATGGAGTTGTACCCCACTGAGTGGTTTCGGGGAGCTGGATACATTGGAAATTGACGATGCGGACTGAGATCTGGGAAGTGCTCGTCCAGTGAATTTTGGTGTAGATGCCTGTGTCCTAGTCTTTGTGCTTGAGCCTCCCATGCTGTTCTTTTTCTTTAGGTAATTATTAAAACGTTGGGTCACGAAGGACAGTTCGTCTTCCTCAAGAGTAATGGACTCCATCTTTTTCAAAAATCCCATTCATGTCGAATTTCTCATCGTCTTCATCGTTGTCAAAGCTAACATCAGACTAAAGAGCAACATTCTTGTCTTTTGAGTTGGAACCAAGGTGTTCCATCTCATATTGCTTGAGGTTTCCAACTAAGGTGTTGAACTCTATATCATCAATATCTTTGAATTCTTCTATGGCAGCCACCTTCATATTATATTTCTTTGTGATGGATCTCAGTAGTTTTCCCACAAGACGCGAGTTAGTTATTGATTCTCCAGGCTCTCTACACTCGCTTGTAAAATCAGAGAGTCTCATGGCGTAGTCCATGATAGACTCCTTTTCGTCCATTCTCATTGTCTCGAAGGTGGACATCAGCATTCTGAGAATTGATCTTTTTACGCTTTGGGTCCCTTCACACACCCTTTGTAGTGCGTCCCATATGCATCCTTTGCTGAGTGGCAATTCTTGATGACTTTGTAGTAACTTGCATCAACATATCCACACAAGGTGTTGATAGATTTGGAGTTCCAGTTTGCATTAGATATTTCGTCAGCAGTCCAATCTTCCTCTTTCTTATCGATGGTATCACACTCACCGTCAGTGACACGTGGTTTTTCCCATCCAATTAGAACTGTTCTCCATGCACGTTCGTCAATGCTCTTTAAGTGCCACCGCATTCTTTGTTTACAAAGGGAATAGTTATCCCCATTGAGGATCGGAGGACTTGGGTTGCCTTGAGCATCCATAACACCTAAAAATAAAGATCAGTACTTAAAAGGTTAAGTAACCCGCTCTAGATGCCAATTGAAAATTTTGAAGGTCTATGATTTTGAAAATAAGTCTCAGTTTTATGATGTTGTTAATAATGATAACCAACACTGACTAACAACATCAACCAGAGTTAAAATAAAAATATGCAGCGGAAATAAAAAATTAAGAACACAGCAAATTAAATTCAGTTCACAAGTAAAAGTACTTGTGAACTTGGGTGTACAAACCCGAGAACTATATTACTTTCTTGTTCACGATCAATACAAAAATATGAAGTAATATATGAAAACTAAAATATCAAGAACTTGATACTCAATACTTGTTGCCGTGATGTCAAGATTTTCTCCGTTGGTTACGCAACTTTGAAGAACTTGTTAATCTCGAACAATGGCCCTAAGTAGTCTTCACGTCCTTTACTTGCTGTGTTGCTTGTTTGCGTCTTCTTGAGAAATCCCGTGCGTCTTTTCTTGCGTCCAAGAAGTGTGTCCAAGTCTTAGAATTCTCTTGTCTTAAATAGACAATTCTAGAAATCTAAACTTGGTAAATAAGCATACTAAATCCTAGACACAATCTATGACAATAAAGTCTTATAAATAAACTAGTAAACAAAATCTAGAGTTACTAATTTATTTTGTGCCTAAGAAAAACTAATAACAAAATATGAATTATTGCAAAAAATAAATTTCTCAACAATTTCTTACGAACCATTACAATTAGAGACATGGTACATCGCTGTCAAGCTAGTATACTAGAAGGCCTCGTACAACTATTCCCAGCTCTAGCTCTCCACATTTTGAAGAATATGGCTGCAATCAATAATTCATAAGTTTCCTTTTAGCACGATCCTTGTTTGCAACATCATCTTACAACACTGAAGTGTCAGTTTCCATCTGAACAACTTCTCGTTCCATCTTTATAACTTCATCTTCCAATCTACTCATCTTTCTTACTATTCCGAAAAACAATAAGAATAAAAAAATTAATAATTACATCCCAAATTTGACAAAATTGAATTGGTTTGAAAAGGTAAGTTTTCCCAAAAAAATTACAAAAACCAGAAGCCCCCATCTCTGTTACATAGATGAAAACTCCAACCTTTTCAATTCGGTGAGATCATATTTTAAACATTCGACAATATATCCCAACATCCCACCTTTGAGCAAATTTCAAAATTTACTTATTGACCAAATTAAGCACGTCTGAAATCTTCTTCCAAGATTATTGTTATAATGACCGCTCGCTCCTTGCACTAGCACTTCAGTATACTCGTAAACATAAGACATTGGGTCGGATTTTGTCAAAAGGGGGCAATTGAGATTTAAGGTTCTTGAAATCGAGCTCAATTTGGGGAAGAAATGAAGAAAGAATGGCGCAGTAATTTGTTAATTGGAGATGTAACTGACTTTTTTTTTTTTTTTCTTTTTTTTTTTGTTGCCCAATTTCATGGAACGTCTGTTTTATCCTTGGATTAAAAAAAAAAGAGAGAGAAAAAAGTAGGACCTCACATTGCCATGTCACCATTAACTTCCTCAAACTTAATTCAAAATTGGCCAATTTAACCATAATGTTTAAAATCCCCAAATTAAAAGGGTCATGTGGACCATTCGTGGCTAGAATTCGAATTTCCAACGACAATCGGTATTAAAAATTACGTACTTTTTAATTCATCGGAAGGTATTTGTCAACCACTTATAATTTGTAATATTAAACTACCAGCACCCCTAAGTTAAGTTAGTATTTTGCAATTTAGCCAATCTCTACGTTATAGTGTTGTAGCGCTGCCACAGTAGTTATTTGCTCTGTTCTAAAAATCGTCTTATGCGTCGCCTAGGCGTTAGGCGTCACCAACCCGCATACAATTTTCGAAAATCGGACGAAGAAATCGTCGGGCGTCCAGACAAGTTTTTTTTGTTTTTTTGTTTTTTTTTTTTCCCTAAAATAACGTCGTTTTTGACCAATTTTTTGATTATTTTAATTTTGTAATATATGTTGTGGTATTGTTATTTGACTAATGAACTTAGGAATCTATGTTGTTTTGAACTTTGAATTGAACAATTATTTTAAACTTGTGAATTATAACTTGTGATCATTACTTTTAGTTTTGAATTGTTATAGATTTTATTGTGTAGGAGGTATTATGTTGAACTATTTAATGGTTCAATGTAATTTTGTAAATCAGAGTATTTATTCTCAAATTCTAGGCCCCGCCTAAGCGCCCTAGGCGCTAGACACTGGCCTGGCGCCTAGCAACCGTCTGGCAATTTTTAGAACACCGGTTATTTGACAACATACATACTCGCACTAGATTTTCATAAATATACATGCTGTCAATGCCGGCATTAATAACTAGTTTCAAAATACATAGGGCACAAGCAACCAGACATATATACATCACAGAGCTCTTCATCTATGACAACACATGTAAGTCAGAGAATTAATTTGATGACACCATGCGTCCTTCGAAAAGGAAGGCAAACAGAAAAGGGAAAGAGAAATCTACACATAATATAATTACAGACAAACCGGACATATTCTCGACCGTGGGAGAATGAAACAGAAATTTAACCGTCTTTCAACTTCACGGACATGATGAGTTTTTTCCCTCCACGTCCCTTCTTACATCAGAGTTTCATCGTCATCACTGCCTCGGTGTCCATTCGCTTTGGGCAGATACACAGTTTCATATCTTCTTCGACACCATGTATATCATCTCCGGCGACGTTTTGTATCCACCTGAAAAGCCCACGAAACAGATAAATTAAATATGATTATTTCTTATCTATCCAAGGGAGCATCCGCAAACACTTGAAAATAATGGTAATCGTCAGCTTTCAGCTAAAAATAAGCTTTTGCTTCTAATTCTGTACAAATTAATCAAAATCCAAAACGGCCTCTTTGGACTAGCATTCATTGGGATTTTGAATTCTGGTATTCAGAATTCTATGAATAGTTAGAATTCTTGTTTGTTATAGGATTCAGAATCATTTATTTTTTACTGTAGATGTCAAATCATGTCTAAAAGTGGGTGATAATTTATTATTATTTATATTTGATGTCAAATCATGTCTAGAAAGTAGATGGTAGTGTATTATTATATTGTATTAGTAATATTTAATTATTTAATTGTAAGATATTGTTATTTGAGTATTTGATTTTTGAGTTTAGAACATATGAGTATTCGGTAATTAGAATACCGAATCCAGTATTCTGAATGCTAGGGCAAACATGGCCAAAGGCAAGCGGAAGGGGGAAGGGTGGTTTAGATTTATGATTCTGCTTATCATTTGAGTTTGGCAAACAAATAAAACGCCTGTACAATTAATTTACAAACACTTTTAACTCCCATTCGCAAATACTGCCAACTTCTGATTCTCAACTACTATCCGCATCTACTACAACAAATAAGTATCTCTAAATGTTAAATTTTATGCAAAAAATCCTTGAGATTTGCTCCAGAGTTGTGAACCACGAAATGCATGGCTTCCATCCACTAAACTCCAAACTAGTAATTTTGTTAATAGACTGGAATCTACATATTATGAGGAGATAAGATATAATAAATAATTAGCCCTGATTTGATTACCTTCGCATCAGCCATTCTTGTAGAAACATGAGAATTTTCTAATCTCTTCTGATCTTCCGAGGAGCAATTATGGCAATAGAAGTGATCGACTCTTTTGGCTTCCTCTGGGGTCATGTCAATACAAGTCGGATGAAACCTGAGTCAAGAATCCAAAACGTACATTTCAATGTCACAGCTGAAAATTCGGTTTTCAAGAACATAAGATCTAATATACTTAGCATAGGTTATCCACTAATTAATCTTCAACATATTGCAAGGTTTACACCTAGGGCACAGCTAGACAGCATTGGGACCAAGAAGATGCCTTGCCTACAACATACCTCTAGAAAATGTTTATCAATGTGACCGCGTGATGCAAATTGAACAACATATGAATCAATAACGAAGCAGCTTGAAGCGTTAATAATTACCCAATTATATCGTAATCATAATAAATTACTGGAATGATCCACGTAACAAACAAATTTAAAGAGATTATTTTTAAACATTTTATAAGCAGTTTTAAAGAGTTTACAAGCTCAGCCAAACACCTTCTAAGTAGTTGGACGATTCTATGGTGAAGGGACAGTTCCCAGACTTCAGCCTTAAGGAGAAGGCTGTGTTGAACAGCGGGAGAGTTGCAACGTGTACATTAATAGCAGAAAAGGCAGAAAGCAAATGCAGCTCTCCCTTGTTTTATGTTAATTAGCTTATTCATATAATTTATTTTTAATTTTATAGCAGACAAGGCAGAAAACAGATGCAGCACTCCCTTGTTTTATGTTAATTAGCTTATTCATATCATTTATTTATATTTTATTTAAGTAATTAATTGGGCTTTAGGCCCGCAGGATTAGGATGCCATTAGGGTTAGTATATTATTCAAGTGAGTACTATTGTTTTGTGTGTGTGAGTGTGTTGGTAGGATGTGGGGCGTACATGAGAATTATTTGTTTTCTCGGCTATAAGCTGAGCGAGAGATTCCGAGGAGAACTTCGTGTTCTACGTAGAACTGTAGGGCAACATTTATCCTAAGAAATTATTTTATATTATTCCCTTCGCAATTATAATTTTCTTATTATTTTCTAGCATCAAACCCTTGACTCCATCATACACACACACACATAATCTCACTTATCCCACTTCTGAAACATTTAGCTTCCAAAACTATAGTGTATTACAAACACAACCTGCCATAATGATATACGGATGATTTCAGCACACATTCATATGGATGCCAACGGCCCAGAAGCCAAGAAAACAAAAGGCAGAATCATAGGAATAGAAAAAGAAGTTCACAATTGCACAATTGGCTTCATTTCTAAAACAGTGTGATCTCACAAAAATGTTTACCGAATAGGCTTTGAGCAAAATGTAATGTGATTGGATTGATAGAATCTAAGAAGCAATGCATGAGAACTAAGAAAAAACGCAAAGCTCAAATGCAAAAATGAATCCATGCCAAACAATGAACTGGAAAAGGATAATGGATCATAGAACTCACCAGTCACTGCATCCTTCACACTGAACCATAAGATCATCAGGATTATAAGGCATCTCACATTTACAGTATCTGTCATCGCACAATAAGCAAAATTAATCCAGGAACATATTCGATACAAACATGCATTAATAAGTAGATAAATTCTAAAAGTCAACATTACCACAATATCAAATGCATGGGTAACACCTTAACAAAAAGATGAATACCACCCAATAGAAGACACACTTGAAGCAATAAATTAGTTAAGAACAACATATGAAGCAATCTTATGGTATTTATTTGGATCTCATAAACCTAGAAATGTGAAGTTTACAACATTGTTGTACTAATTCCACAGCTTGGTACTCCTATCAGTAACCCTAATTAACTTACAATCAAATTCAACCAAAACATTATGCGAACAGATTAATGGCCACATGAACCCAATTAAACAAAAGATACAGAGAAGAAATGCTTTGCAATGAACAAATATCATCCAAAGAAAGATATTTTTAGCTACAAAAGGTCAATATTTAATAATTATCTAATCACACTATTAATTACACAAACCTCAGTCGACACTCCAATTTCTTTTCCGATGAAATAATTCTACAGACAATAGACAATTTCAGATAAAAAGCAGCCAAAACAAAAACTTACATTGGTAAAGCCAAATAAGAATGCTTCTTCAAGTACAAGGATAACAGCAAACTTAGACACAGGACATTCTCGTTACTAAGGATGGATATTGAACTACAATTTAATCAACTTAGCATCAATAGTACTGTTTCAATAAGTAGAAAAACGATATAACAACTTAAATTACATGATTTGAAATCACCATAACATTTTTCATAATATTGATTGCACACACAAATTAGAAATCATCTAACTGTGTCAACATCCATTCAAGTGAAACTCATAAACTCATCCAAGTCCAACAATTATTCACTAATTCTAAGCAACTTCAACCATAAATCATAACTAACACTACAGTGATAATCTTATAAACTAAGGCCAAAAAACGGTTCATAATTGTCTTTTTCTGCAAAATGTATAGAACTTTAAATTTTAAATGAATTCACCTCAAAATCCACAAAATTCAACAATTTAACCAAACACAGTGAATAAAACAACTACAAATTAAAACCTACACGGGGACTCTGTCTGGATTAAACAACTACAATTTAAAACCTACACGGGGACTCTGTCAGGATTAAAAGCACCAGTAGACGAATTGTACTCGAAACGACAGAAGAAGTCGTCATTCCCAACGGCATCAAGCTTAGTGTAGCTCTTGAAGCTGTGCACCGTACACTTGCCCTCAATTGTATCGGCACTCTGAATATCAAAATGATCAGACAGAAAGAGCTCCTTCGACCCATGAAATTGTCGGCGTCCGCCGAGAGACTCCTCCGGCCGGTAATACCACCTGACATGGATCCTCACGTTCGCGCCGCGGCTATCTGACTCAATCTTCTCCACTCGCGCTACGTACGACAACTTTGATGAGTCCGATGGCCGCATCAAAACGCAGTCACCTGCTGCAAAAAAAAAAAACCCAATCATTTAGAAACAAAAAATGCAAAATTCATCAAAATCTAACTTCGATGCAATGAATTAGCAAAATAAATTCACCGTGGATGATTTTGCTAATGTGCTTGACGGAGTAGGAATCGAGAGTACGGCGGGCAGGTTTGGGTTTAGCCATCTGCTCTACGGCGGAGGAACGAAGGGAGAGAAAGTACTTGTAGAGAACACGGAGGGAGAAAGCTCGATTATAATTGTATTTTCCATTTTCCTGAGAAAAAAAATGTGGGAGAGAATGTTCAGGTGCAGTGTTCTACGTGCGCGACGGTGTTTCGGCGCAAGATAGACGGTGGAGATTAATTCGGGGAGTGACAAATGATATGTGAAGGGTAAATGTGAAATTCTGTCAGATATTTAGGGTCAATTTGGGGAAGAAGAAACCACAAGGTTGTACGGTAAAAGGAGTTGCAGCTTGAAGTCGTGTCTTTCTAACGACTAACAGGAGACAGCATTAAGTCATCAACGGGAACGGCTTTTTCTTCATATTTTTCTACTGTTTTAAAATTTAATTCATGATATTTTTATTTTTTCTTTAAACAAGAATTAGATGATTATTTGGGGGTTAAGCTTTATCTAAGTGTACTATATATGGGAACTATCCTTCATAAAATATAAAAAGAAGTCCAATTTGATGCGTTTAGTTTTAGGGTTTTTTATTTTCTGTTTGCGTATATTTTTCTATTTTAATTTGATATTTATGCGCTTATGTTGTGTGGTTATTTATATTCTAGGTCTGTATTTGTTTCCTTTTCTTCGAGAGAGTATACTATGGACCTCTTGTAAGGTCTATTCTTTAATTTAATGGGGAAATTGCCAAATACTCCCTAAGATATAAATGAATTTGTCAAATAATCCAACTTGTAGATTTAAGTCAAATGGTCCCTCTTTTTTGTCAAATAATCCAAAATTAAAATGTGAAATGTTTAATTTATCCCCCACATTATTAACTATATTTTGCCCTACTGTTCCCCACCCCCACCCGCGCTTCGTTTTTTTCTTTTATTTTCTTCTTCTTCTTTTCTGGGAGCGATTCCGATTTTGTCTCCCAAATCAAAATTGCAAAATAAAAATGGATAACATCGATTGATAGCTCCCGATTCTGTCTCCCAAATCAAGTTTCTTCATAGTTTTTTCAATTGATTGCTCCGGTTTTGCAGAGCTCGCTCGTCTTCTTCGTGCTTGCGGGAAGTTTTTGAACGATTGGGCTGTAGCTATGAAGGCCGGCGCTGGAAATTAATTCACATGGCTTCTAATTCGAGTAAGAAACTGAGTTTGTGTTTTTAATTGAACCTCTTTGTGATTCTTTTGGTTGAGTCTCTTCAATTTCTGACTTTTTATTCAAAAATTGGGATTAGGGTTTGTTCAATCCCAATTTCATCCCTGATTTCTTCAATTTCATCCCATGATATTTTGCGTGTGTGTTGTGGATTTGTTGTTGTGACTTAGAAAAAAAAATGTTCTTCGATCAGTTTCTTCCTGATTAGAATTGGGATCAGAATTTGCATGTGTTGTGCTCTTTAGTATGTAGTTGCCTCTGATTTAGTAAGAAGTTGCTTCTGAAATTTGCTTCCTGCACATTCTTTATGTTTTGGTAAACTTCTGATTTTCAATCGATAGCTATTTTTAGTATTGGTTTTTGTTCCGTTTAGTATTGGTTTTACTGCAGTAGGGTATTGGTTTTTGTATAGTGCTTCTGAAGTGTATTTGTCACGCCCCATTTTCGAAAAGTGTAAAATTGGATTCGTTATAAATAAAACTTTCAAAATCAAGGGCGTGAGTTTTCAATAAATCACAATCACAATAAATTTGAGAGGAAGCGTGAATAAAATTTAAACATTTATTTGAAAATAGGAGATTCACTTAAGGAGTCAAAATAGTAGTACTCGACTATTCAAGGAGTTTTAAATAGAAACACAAGTCTCAATATTTATTTATAATTTGACATAAAATTAAGATACCAATTCATAGAAATGAAAATGAAATAGCATTGAAAATAGCATCTTCGCATCCACCGCCTCGTACCACATCCAACTCCTTAACCTGAAAAGTTTGATAATAATGGGTGTGAGCTTTCAACTCGCTCAGTGGGGATTTGTTTGTCAACATTAAACACAAATCATACAAACCATAAATGAATAGCTACAACACACTGCCAGTCGTTCATAGATGTTGGCCAACCATAGATTTAGCTCGAAAGCTACTGTTATTTTAGCCCGAAAGCTACTGTTGTTTTAGCTCGAAAGCTACTATGGAATGTTGCATTGAGACATAGATAATTCATACAATCGCATATAA
>BMAC01007205.1:0-15824 GCA_014905375.1 Phtheirospermum japonicum
TCGTGACGGCGGTTGGGGTTGCGTGGATGACGTGATCTCGATCAGGCCGTGGCGGTGTGACGGCTCAAGAGACGGCTTCTTCTCCTCCGTCGACGATGACTCGCAACGGACGTTGACGGTGGTGGTGAGAACAGACGGTCGACTCGTGTTTCGGTTGTGGGGTGCGGTTTGGTTTTGGCCGGAGTTGGTTGAAGCTTCGGACGGTGGTGTTGGGGACTGGAAAACGGCCGTGACGGCGATGGTCTCGGCTGGCGGCTGGAAGTTGGGCCAGGGGTTCTTGGGTTGTCGTGGCTGCGTGTCGCCGGAATTAGATCCGACGACGATTGTTGGTGATATATTATCAGAGTGGATGACGATGGGGTTTGAGTTTTTGACTGTCGGTGGCATGGAAAACGGGCTGCAAAACCGGGGGTTGTTGCTTGCAGTCGAGTAGAATGTTGGTTTGGTTGAATTTCTGGGTCCACAGCCCTCCAGCCCATCGCCAAACCACCCACCACAACCACTCGCGGCCCGATCTGCTGCCGACCATTTCGCCGTCGCCCGCCTCGCCGGTTGCAGCCAAACACCGCCCCGATGCCGCCTTGGTTCAGCCGCCACCGAATGACCAAAACACGAGAAGCGAACCAGCCACTGCCGCCTCGCTGATGGCCTACAGCTGCCCTTCATACGCCGCCGCCGTCGTTTGAAGGCGGAGGTGTTGCCTGAATCAACCGCGGAGCCCAGGCTAGGCCTCTGCCCAAAGCCACCGCCGCCCTTCTTCGCCCGGGCCCAGAGAGAGAGAGAAAGCGATGCCTCAATGGCCGCCCCATCGCCGGTGCTGCGCCGCGGTTTGCCGATTTCCAATTGATCGGCCGATCCTGATATTTGAGAGAAACGGAAACGGGGAAGAAGAAAGAGCGATAGGAGAGGAAAAAGAGAGGGGGCAGACGGGTTAATGAGGTATTAGGGTTGGAAACCCATTTACGATCCAAACTTTCCAGATAATCACAAATTGACCCCCAAGAGTTTTACCCTTGTTCAATTGAGTCACCAGTCTTATCCAAACTCCAATTTCAGCCCTCATATTTATCTAATTGGCCCCAAAGCTTCCAAATTTATTCAATGGAGCCTCCAATTTACCCAAAACTCCAATTATACCCTTCCAAATTCAAGAACCCTAATAAAACAACACTATTGACCTTATTTTCCCTAACCGGACATTCGATTCATGGCTATGGTTTTATTACCTTTTAAATTATTCAATATAAATATATATAATTTTTAAAACCAAGTACTAAGTTAAATTACTATTTCCATTGTAGGAAACGAGGGTCCTCAAACTTAGGATTTCAAGCACGAGCATCTACGTCCGCATCCTTACGAAACTACATTCAAGTGGGTGATTCTAAACTCTTTTCAAAACTATGTTTGTCTATGTTAAATGAAATTATATGAATTATCTATGTCTCAATGCAACATTCCATAGTAGCTTTCGAGCTAAAACCATGATAGTGTGGTTGTAGCCATTCATTTATGATTTATATGATTTCTTCTTAACATTGCCGAACGTGTTCTATGTTTGACTATGTTAAATGCGATTGTATGAATTATCTATGTCTCAATGCAACATTCCATAGTAGCTTTCGGGCTAAAACAATAGTAGCTTTCGAGCTAAATCTATGGTTGGCCAACATCTATGAATCTATGAACGACTGACAGTGTGTTGTAGCTATTCATTTATGGTTTGTATGATTTGTGTTTAATATTGACAAACAAATCCCCACTGAGCGAGTTGAAAGCTCACACCCATTTTTATCAAACTTTTCAGGTTGAGGAGTTGGACGTGGTACGAGGCCGGTGGATGCGAAGATGTTATTTTCAATGCTATTTTATTTTCTTCTCTATGGATTGGTATCTTTAGTTTTTGTCAAGTTTAAAAACAAGATTGAGACTTGTGTTTCCTTTTAAAACTTCTTGAATAGTCGAGTASTACTATTTGATGCGTTAAGTGAATTTCCTGTTTTAAATTAATGTTAAGTTTTATTCACGCTTCCGCTCAAATTTATTGTGATTGGGGTTTATTGAAAACTCATGCCCTTGTTCTTAGAAGTTTTAATTATGAAAAATCAAATTTTACACTTTTCGAAAATGGGGCGTGACAGTTCCTCTAAGAATACTTGAAGTAACTGACTTTATTGCATCCGTAATCTCAACATTAGTCGCAAAAGTATCATCCTCTTCATCTCGCTCAGGAGTCAACAATCGAAATCGGGCATATCTTCATCCATTTTCTTCATTACATAGAACTGAGCCACAATATCATCAACGCATTTAAGGAACGATGGATCAGAAAAGAATGCTTGACTAGATGTTGGAGACTCGCTAACGTGAGTCACATCAGCTGAAGTAGATACGTGACTCTTTCTCAGTTTAACCTTCGTTGCCACTAGACGCTTCATATGATGATTCGTAACAACATTAATGTCTCTTTTCAAGAACATAAATATCTCATGCATTTCCTGTATACACAATAAATATAAATGTACGTGTTATTAATAATGACAAAATATAACATGAATTACAAATTATAAAAATACTTTAACAATGATACTATTTTGTGATACAATAGGTGTGTTCTGTGATACTTTTAATATCTTTTCTGATAATTTTAATACATTTTGTGATACTTGATCAAATATTGTAAAAACTCATACTAAGCTTGTGATACAAAAATAAGTGTGTTCTGTGATACTTTTAATATCTTTTCTGATACTTTTAATATATTTTGCGATACCTGATCTAATATTGTAAAAATGATACTACTTTTGTGATACAAATAAGTTTGTTCTGTGATACTTTTAATATATTTTCTAATACTATTCATTAATTTTGTGATACTTTCAATTTTTCTATAAGACATACTTTAGATATGTACAAATAACTCAAGAAAATCACATAAAAGAAAATAACTTACATCATTAGCTTCATTGCAAAGAGCTAAATCATCAGGATCGTCGTCCGATAGATCAGATTTTAAACACCTCGTGCTTGTGCCCTTTCCATCGTTCTTGCACGGTCGACCCTCTTCATCACTCTTGCCCTTCTTACAATCTGATGCACACAACTCATACGGATTTCTTTGACTAATCTGATATAAATCATGAAAAATCTCACCATCCCCAAAGCCCACTCCCAAATTTCTTCAGTCATCATTTTGCTGAACCTTTCAGAATTCCAGTGCTGGATCAATGGCAGTGCCATAGGCTCAACACTCCCTTTCCACTTAAGACAGTGAAAATAAATGAATGCAAGAGCCAACACACACCCACTTACATTTACAACCGTCATGCTGTTGTATTTGCTCACAGACTCACACAAAGCTTTTAGCACATATGTTGACCAATCAAAAGTAATTATCCTATTAACATCACATATAGACTGCGAAGCACTAAAATTCACGATTCTATTAGCAGATGGGGCTAAAAAAGAGGACAGAGCATACATAACAAATAACCTCTTAAAATCATCGCCTCTTTCAGGAAAGTTGTTAAGTAGAATATCTTTCAAACTGGCAATGGGCGACCAGTTTGTGTACCATATCTAGCTAAAAAGTAAATCTCCAACTCAGACTTCTCCCCACACGACTCAATCACACTATTACCAGTGTCCGTCAGCAACAAAAAATATCACATATATCAAATTTTGTGACAACAAACCTAACAGAAGAACTAATGCTTAACATCTTACTCGACCCTTTAAAATTCTCCACAAGCCACCTAACCAACGAATGTGAAACCTTTTTCACAAAATTTATTTCGTCAAACCCCCCAAACCTATACTCTGAATATCAGAAATTTGTACAGGATTAATACTTTGAACAAGCTCCGACAATGACAAAGGTCTTGATTGGGTTGAAAAATCCCGATCAAACCTAATATAAGAATAAAAAAAAGTTTACATATCAGACTATGTAATACATTAACTATATTTACTAATGCCTAAAGAACATAATTTACAATTCAAACAAATTAGATATGATATAAAACATAAGTATATTACCTTAACTTTTTCGAAGGCTTCTTTAAAGGGTCCCCAGCCTTTTTTGTAGACTTCAAAGAGCTACCTTCACTGGAAAATAAAAAAAATATCACATAAAAGTATCAGACAACATGTAATACATTGGATTTGTTTTGTAATACTTTAAATGAGTTCTATAATACATAATGTAAAACAGGAAAAATTAAATAAATAAATAAATATAATTATTTTACCTTTTCTCCTTCACAAGATCCTTCACTGGTTCTACCTTTTCTTTCACCTTGGCTAAACTAACACTCTTAGCTTTCTTCTTCTTCATATTTCCTTTGTCATTTGACTTCTTTGTGTGCTTCATAGGCACAAATTTTTCCAGTCCCTCATCACTTGCCCCGACAACCTCCTGAACAGTTTTTTCCTTCATATTTTCTTCAGATTTTTCCACAACAGAATCACTATCTTTGCGTGCTTCTACCAGCACCTCATCGACCGACCCCTGAACCTTCTCCACGGCCTTCTCCGGGACATTCTTCACAATAAAAATCTTTTTAAACTTCCCTTGACCTTTCTCTACACATGAATCCTTGTTTCCTGAACCCTACCCTTCTTAATGGCCTTTTCACAACATTCTTCAAAATCACAATCTTCTTTACCTTCGGTTTATCTTTCTCTACAACAACATCAGTGTCACCTGACACCAACACGTTATTTTTCCCTGGCATCTCTTTCACCTTCCCTTTATCTTTATGTAAAACAGAATCAACGTTCATATGTTCTTCAACCGGCATCTTGTTGCTTGACTCATCAACATTTTTTTCAACCGTCTTCGTGCCCGACACCTTCTTCGCCTTCTCCAGAATCTTCTCAACAAAATCACTATATAAACCCGCGACATCTACTCCTGTATCTCCAACAACAGGTCTTTCTACTTTCAATCGATTAACATTGAACTTTAACAAGTCCTCGCGAACTGATGAAAGTCCGGTTGTCTTATGCACATCAACAAACATTTTATTCGGTTTTGGTGGATATGACGATCTGTTTGCTTTTTTTCTTCATTAACTAATAGTAAAACAAAGAAACACACACATAAAAAAAAATCAAATATAAAACACATAAAATTATAACACCACATGTAATAATCTAGATTTGTTTTGTTATACTTTAAATGTATATTATAATACATAATGTGAAACAGGAAAAGTTCAAAATACCAAATAAAAATATAATACTTTAAGCTTATTATTTGATACTTTAGATGTGTTATGTGATACATTTAACATGTTCCGTGATACTTTTGACATGTTTTGTGATACTTTCAAAAACAAAACCTAAAACCTAGTTTCAAAACTCATAAAACACACATAATAGATGAGTAAAATAACATAAAATAAAAATCAATAGAACATAAAATGATACAGTAGAAAACCTAAATCATATATAACAATATAAATAAAGAAACAATCTAAATCATATACACTAAATACAGAAAATGAGAATGTGTAGTGTTCTGTGATACTATTAACATGTTCAATGATACTTCTAACATGTTCTATGATACTAAAATAAAGAAATCTAAATCATATATACTAAATACAGAAAATGAGAATGTGTAGTGTTCTGTGATACTATTAACACGTTCCATGATACTTTTAACATGTTTTCTGATACTAAAAGAAAAAAAGCCTAAAGCATATATATAAAATATCGAATATGAGTATGTGTAGTGTTCTGTGATACAATTTACATGTTCCATGATACTTTTAACATTTATGGTGATAATAAAAGAAAAAAAAAGCCTAAATCATATATACAAAATACAAAAAAATTAGTATGTGTAGTATTCTGTGATACTATTAATCGATCGAACATAAAATCAATCGAACAGAAATAAGTAAAAAAAAACTAAACCTAGTTTCGAAACTCATAAAACACACATAATAGATGAGTAAAATAACACAAAATAAAAATCAGTCGAATAGAAATAAGTAAAAAAAATAAATCATATATACAAAAACACAGAAAACGAGTAAGTGTATGTATTCAAGGACTGAAACACGGAAAATCTACAAAAAAAAATGAAAGAAAAATTACCTTCAATATTCAAAGACCAAAAAATGAAAGTAAACTAGTGCAGGTTTCAACTTCAGAATTTGCAGGCTATTTGTTCTCAAACTGCCTTCAACGTTGGATTTGCTCAAGTTTGATATTGACACTGAGAAATTGAAGTTGTTCAGATTCTCGCTTCGGACTTTAGCTTGAAATTCTAAAGAATTAGTTTGAAGGATTTTGGCTTGAAAACTCGATATAATTATTTTGAAGGATTTTGAAAAAAAAAAACTATGAAAGATATTCACAAGAAACTTGTTCAGATTTGCTGTGGATGAGAAAGAATGACGTTTGGAATGCTGTAGGTCTGAATGGATAAGGGTTCGGCAGGTCCGAGTGGGTGAGTCAAGGTCAAGGTCTGGGTCCGGGTCAACTGGATCCAAATATAAAATGGTAAAATGTGGTCTCATAGGGTGAGACCGGTCTCACCCAAGTATTTGCCTTAAATGAAATATTATTCATAACAAATTTCATATAAAAGAATGAGAAACGTAGATCCGATCCAAATTCATTTACATTAGTAAAAAACTACTAAAAAATGGAAGCTGCAAACACCTTCTTAAATTAAAGGTTAGCCGATGGTTTAGAATGTTCTAAAAATTTACAAGATTAGTGATATTATGTGATACTCCCTCTATTTTTTTAAAGGATTTCTTTCCAAGAGTTTGATTTTATACCAAATAGTTGTTTTTTAAAAATAAATTACATAAATTTCCCTATTTTACCCTTACCCCTATCCCAAAATAATTTTATTATTTCCATATTACAATTGCCTTGATTTGGCTTATTGATTTAATGAAACATCCTTTTATTTTTGAAATTAACACGATTCTCTTTCATCTTTTGTTACACATCCCCAAATTTAAATTATCCCTAAATACATAGTATAGGAAAATTCTACAGTAACCCCAATGTAGCATACCCCATGTATATCAAATCATTTATCTATTCCACTTCAAAAAAAAAAAAATGAAATGATCTAATGGTTAAAAATACATGAGGAATGGTACCGTGAAGGTACTGTAGAACCTCTCGTAGTATATCTGTCAGTATTTTTCATTTCATTCCACTCTTTTCATCCGACATTTTTCTACTCCAAATTCTGATTTGTACTATTTGACGCCATTGACGTGTTTGTTTTTTTCATCATCTTTGGGTTGTTTTTGAATATATAGGGGGAAACATGAAGTTTTGAATTTTTGGCTCCATATTATGATTTGAATTTGTTTAGTAATAGCTTCAAATCCAAATTTTTTTCCTCCCTTTTTTGAGGTATGTGGCGTTTGATTTTTCTTCAGAATTTAATTGGCACCAAAATCTTGTGTTTGAGAGTTCATTCAAAGCCAATGAAATTTCCCATTTTATTTCTCTTGGAAAAAAACAATAAAATCGATTGCTTCCTTAAAATTCAAATATTCACCGGTAAAAGAAATGAAAAAAAAAGAAAAAAATGATAATTGTTGAAGGAAAAACACAGTTAATGTGCATTCATTAACAAGTAACTGATGAAGGCAATTTAGGTATTTGCTATCTTTATGTATTATAGAAATATGTATTTGTACCCTATGTAAAAGAGTACTTGATGAATAAGAGAACTCTAATAATACCGTCTCATTTATGTCTTCATATTTTCTACTTTCGCTTTTAAGCCTACATAAACCAAATGAACAATTATATAATTTTTGTATGTCAAAAATCTAACTGCGTTGAAAGTTTGAAAAATTCTTTTTTGGTGTTTAAACCGTTGGATCGCACTCCAATATTTACAGAAACTTCAAGACCTATTAAGTTATGTTCTGAGCGGTGAAGATTAGATTATGATATTTGAGTCAATATATAATAAATTTCGAACAAAGCAGATTTTGTTTTCAAAATTTTTTGTGCAGCGTTTTTAAAATAAGATCTCGCACAATTAAACTGTTGAATCAAGCTAAACATTTAAAGTTTATTCAATAATTATAATAGTTTAATATGAATGGTGAAGATATGTATCAGAGTTAAGTAGAATCTGAAAATAAATTTTGAACAGAGCTGATCTTGTTTCCCGAAACTGTTTGCCCAGTCTTTTTCAAATTAGAATTACACACAATCTAACCATTGGATTAAGTTGAATTTTGGTTATAGTTCTCAAAATACATAGAGGTTAATTTCTTACGGTGGAGATAGAGTTTTAAGATTTCTGTCATCAGAAACATATCACGGACAAACCTATTATAATAACAAAAATCGAGGAATGTATTAGGAAAGAATCGTATCTTTCCTCCAAGGTAATTCAATCTACCCTATTATTATTAAATGTAAATAATAACTATTTGTTTATATGTATATGTGGCATGATTCTTATTAGCACGAAATTAAAGTTATTATACGAAGCAAGATATATGTTACCTATGATTAAATTGTGATTAAAGTTATATGTGCATGCTACATTATGTACAATTTTGACAAATATGGAATTTTGAAATACTTTAAAGATATTCATAGAGTACATATTATATTTTTTAAGCTCGTAGATGATTTCTTAATTAGAATTCATAAATGAAGTTACTTACATGATTAGATGAGAGATTGATCATGATTTTGCCAATATGTTTAGTTAATCATTAATTTTGATGAATTGATAGTTTCATGTATGTTGGTAATTCTCTTAATATTGAAATTTTATATTATACTTTCATATATATATATATATCATTGATTGTATATTTCCAAATTTTCATATATTCATGATAATGAAAGTTCATGAACAATACAAAATTGTATAACTTGTGACAAAGTATATTCACATAATATCAAATAAAGAGTATGACATGTATTTTTCAAATCCATTACCTAAAGGAATTAATTGAAATAATTCAATCTAAATTCAAAATATTAGGCTCAAAATAAATTGAGTACTATCATCAGTCGTTTGATGTATAAACTTGAATAACTTCACTTCCACAATATATTATCCATGAACCCCCAACTAAAAAAGAATCGTCAAACTAAGTTAAAGTCAATTCTCTAATGAGTTTGGGACTTCATATTGACCTCAAATCTTATATTGGAAGTATATTTAATTACAAACATCCATTGAACTTTGGGATGCTCTAAATGAATATTTTAGAGATTTTATGAAACAGTACTTCCAAGCCTAAGAATTCAGTAAAAATAATTCATTTGCTTGCTAAAACAAGAAGGTAAATGGCTTTGATATGTTGCAAATAAAAACATGTCTTACCATATGTGAAAAAGAAAGTCACTTTAAATGATAATAAGTAGTTGCGAGATACGATCTCACTTTATTTTCTCCACTTAAGCATACATACTGATTCGCTTATATAATATTAACAACCTCAAAGCAAAGAGGGCGAGACATTTTGATCCCTACTTATGTGGAAGAATGCACCACAAGTAAGATATGTAAGGGTTCGTGATATTTATTGGTCTTGGTAGAAGTCGTGAAGACTCTCCCAATGACCTTGCTTAGTCAATGGATATTCTATAATTTGATTGATAAAATTTATTTGTTTCTTCCGTTACAAAGAACTTGTGAAAGTATAATGAATCATTCTTATTTGACTATTGTATCTTAAAGTTTATTTAGAGTTAGATGTGATGTGGCCTAATTTAAAATAATTATTTGTTGGCTTATTGGTAAATTTTGGATTTCATTCTGAAGCATTGAATGCAATTGAGTTTATTTACCACACATTTACAAACAAGGTTCAATAGTATTATTATTAAGATATAATGTAACATATCTAGCTAATAAAGTAAAATATTAGAATGAAAAGTATGTCGTTAAATAATCTTTGAAGAATGTGAGAATTTGTCGATGAATAGACAATTATTCACTGAATTGATAATTCATATGTGATTATAGGGATTGTGTCATCCTAACCAATCAAAGGGCGAGTAACCGCCAAATTCTAGACGCCTAGTGGCCCATTGATTAAAGTCATAAAAGCTCAGTATGCATCAAGAGCCAAACGAACCTTGTTAAATTTAATGATATTCATGTTGATGATTATCATTGAGAAACACATTATGAGAATGGAACTATACCTTTGATTTATGTGGAAGGAAGCACATTTTAGAGAAATTAGTGAGTTAATTTGGTAATTTTACTTTATTACTATTCTGATTATTAAATCATATGATATGATCAACAATGTACTCTTTGACACAATGAGCTCGTGGACACCGACTCATTCAAGCATTGACACGACTGACATGGATACTTTTATCGAATATGATGATCCATATAATAAGAAATTATCATGGACATCTTTTATTTTGAGTGAAACACAAAATGAGATAGAAATTCGATGCACAGTATAGTGTCGACCTAGTGATGTTCAATTATAGCCAGTGCATTCTGAAGTACCAAAAGCACTACATACATCTATCTTAAATGCAATAGCCTGTTTGAATAGAATCGTAAACTAGACACTGTTCCTTAGCGAAGTTGTATGACTGGCACTTGTATATACTAAAGATACAAAGTATAATATTTCATTCTTGTAATTGATAATAGGTGATATATGTGGACATAACCATTCACAATGCGGACCATTAAAGTATTTCCTGGTTTTGATTAATACTTTGGCACGTATTTTTCATAAAAATGTTGCATTTTCAAAAATCATTGCGCATTTAGTATGATTGAGGGCTCATCACCCTTATAAATCATCCAAGACATATAATTCTAGAGAGTTTACATCAAAATTATTTGATATCTATTGCATCTCAATCAAGATCGATGTAGAGTATCTTTTACCCTAATGTGCATATACAATAAGGTCTCAAATAAGACATCATCAAAAATCAATATAGATGGTGATTAAAATAATATTTATGCGCACTCATATTTTATCTCTGCCCAGGGTTATGCAATATTGCACACAACTCTTAATTATTCGTTTATGAACCTCTTCTAACCAAATATTTTGCGTATCAGTTGGTAATTGGATATAATACTGATAACTCATCCCTACGCATATTTGGTTATGCAGTATAGGTGCCTATTGCGCCCCCACATCGTATTTATATGGGATCCTAAAGACTATTAAGTATTTATGTTGGATATGAATCTCCTAACTCCACGGATTTGTCACTTTAATGAGATAGACTTCCCGTCGTTAGGGGGAGATAAGAAAAATTATTTTCTAAACGGAATGACATGAATCGTTTCACACTTTATCTCATTCTGATCCCTGCATTTCATAATGTACAGATAGAACTAAATTCACTGACAATAAGATATGTGTTTGGTCTGGTAGTGCTAGTCTCACCAAGTGTAAAGCCTCTAGGACATAAACAAAATTTTTGTTTGAAAGTGTAACGAGAAAAATAAAGCCATGAGATGCAAATGTAGACTTGAAGCACAAAGTTTCTCACAACGCCCTAGAATCGACTATGGGGATATGTACTCTTCCATAATAGATGTTATGACTCCAAAGAATTGAGAATGTAGCATATACATGTGGTTACATCATATCTCTGTGGGAATCATGGTTTAGAGATATATACGAAAGTGCTTGCTAGTCTTTCATTGGCAAGGAAAGTGACTCTAAGCCACGAAGTGCAGTTGTAATTAGATTAAATGCTCACTTTATGGATTGAAACAATCCAGGAGGATGTGGTATAACCATCTAAGTGACTACTTTATTGGAAAAAGCAAAATATATCATTGCCTATTATAAAAAAAATAAGTTTTGAATTTGCAATTGTAGCTATATATGTCGATGATATGAACATAATATACACCTTAATGAAATAAGAAAAACCTCTAGCTACTTAAGTTTTTTAATTTGAAATAATGAATCATGAGAAAACTCGGTCTTGTCAAGTCTTTAAACTAAAACTTGAGTTTGTGGTATACTAAATTCTACAGTTTGCATATATTCAAAAGATGATCAGGCGATTAAATATGAATAAGTACAATATGTTAGCACTCATGTGGGAGTTGAAACTCTCTACCTATGTACAATATGCACATATTTGTATAATTACTAATACACTTGACCAAATATTACTTTGTCAATAACTTTTTATCTTGATTTAACTCAAGAAAGCACAACATCACTAGAAACGAATCAAAGCGTATTTTGATACCTAAAAAAAACCATTGACATGGGTTTATATTTCTCATTCATAAATATAATTGGGACTACAGATAGTCTTGTAACCCCTAAAGAAAATATTAATCTTACTTCATACAATGAAACACCAAATAGTATTGTTGATGTTGGTTACCAATTCGATCCATGTAAAGAGATTATTATCATACATATAGTAGTTCGTGAGTATCTACGGTAAATGTTATAATCATACATATATTTGAGAATAGTGGCTTGAACACTACCACTAAAGAACTCACTTGTACTTATGAAGATAATGCAAGTTGCAACGAAAAGAAAGTAAGATATATGAAAGGTGATAATATGAAAAATATTACGACAACTCTTCTACAACAAGCAATTATGGACGTCTCAAGAGTCAAGTAAATTGAGGAAGTGGAGACATTCAGAGCTCGACTGATAGATGTATATATGATTAGAGTAGATTTGTCCTTATTTTTATTAGCGTTTTAGTTCTTTTTTCTATTTGTTTTTGATATAAGTTGGACGATTTAAGCATAATCTCGTATTTTTATAATTCCAGCTTATCTTACCGCATTTTGATCGTAATTGATGCAAGTAGGTGATATTTCGTTGTTTTTCACCTTACATCTAAGTAACCGGAAGAGTTTAGCACGTAAAAGACGAAGTTCGATGTTCGAGAATAGAAGAACAAACTTTCCAGTGAAACGAGTAGCAAAAGATCGAGAAATAGAGACACGACCCCTAGGGTATTTTAGCTTATAATAACAATAATCCCACATCTCATAACGAGATTTGAAGACGGAGATCAAGGATCGAAGAAGAACGCGTCCAAAAACATCGAATTCGCATTCGGGATTCAATCTTCGCCCAAGATCGACGTGCAACTCCGGAATAGCTGGAGCTTACTACTGCTTTTATTAGTTTCAGTAAGTTTTCTAAACTCTTAGTTAATTTAGTAGTTAATTTCTAGTTTAATTGTTAGTTTAATTCTTAGTTAATTTCTTAGTTAATTCTAGTTTAATTAGTTTAATCGTTTCATGCTTGAGTATTGAATATTGGATTTTGGTTAATTTAGTTTATTTATGAGAGTTGATTTATGCTTAGTTATTCGTTAATCTTAGATTCTTATGATTCGCTGCTTAGTGGTAATTTCTTATGCTCATGCTCTTATATTCGTTAATTAGATTTAGTTTATGGTTGCGTATTATTGATAGTTCAATTATGCTCGTAGTTGATAATCTAGTTAGAATAATTAGTTCAATAGCTTCAGTTTAAATTACTGCTTAGTTCGTAATGATCAATTCAATCTATTCAAAACCCCAATTGTATATGTATGTTATTCGTAAGTGAGAAAAACATCCGAGAGACCGAACAGTTGTTTCCTCGAGAGATACGACTCGAGTCAAACTCATCACCCTACAGTTACCTCGTACTCTTGCGAGCAAACTGACGTGTTTTAAATTAATTTATTAAAAAGGGGTGCACAAAAGTTTGAGTCAAAAATTTTGCGCCGTTGCCGAGGAAGCAACGAGTAGGAATTAAGGATGTTTTTCATTTTATTTTATATTTCATCGTTATTTGTATAATTGCACTTGGTTTGGATTTTTGCCACTTGTTACATTGATGCGTTGTTGAGTGTATGCAAGGTAGACGATCACTTCGACGCGATCTTGCGCCATTCTTCGACGACATCCACTGCACACGTCCAACGAGACCAAGACCCGAACCAGTTTTCGAGAGCGATTCTTCTTTAGATACGAATTTTGTGTGTGACGAGATTCCCAAATCCATGGCGGGACGATCTAGTCATGGAAGCGGACACGATGAGTTGTTGGAAGCACTAGACAATGAGTTACCTTTCCAAAGTCATCGGGAGAGTATGGAAGCGAGCCACGATACCTTTGAGGTCACAATCAACCACCAAACAATCAAGCCCCGCCACAACTACGACAAGGAAATAGAGGAAGGAACGCTCAACATGACGAAGAAGTGCATGAAGGTTATCCTGAAGGACCGATCCCAAGACGAGAGTTTGTAGATGAATGGTTCAATGACCAAGATTACGAAGGAAATTATGAGTCTGCCTATCACCGAGAGAGAGCACCGAGACGCCCCCAAGCGCCTCGACAATGAGATTTGGCACGCCCGAAGGTTGTGTTTTATGGGTCTGCAATTGTTCTTGGCCCGACTGCAAGGGAAGTAGAGATTAAACCGCATCAAATTAATTTACTTCCGACTTCTCATGGAAATGCCCACGAAGACCCTTTAGCATTTTTGAACTACTTTATCGATGAAGTAGGTAGATTAGTAGGTCATGTCCTAAATCGGGAGGAGATGCAAATGATTTGTTTCCTTTATAGCATGAAGGACAAGGCGAAGACATGGTTACTGTCCTTAGAACCAAGGTCATTGACTGATTGGGAGATGATAAGCGAGAAGTTCCTAAATCAATACTATTCGGCACAAACAACGGGGCAAATTCGGAGGCAGATTGCTAACTTCGAACAAGTGGAAGGAGAATTATTTCATGAAACATGGGAGCGTTACAAATCACTCTTACAAGCATGCCCCCATCATAGCTATTCCCCAGAGATAATTAATCAGTTTTTCTTTGATGGTTTGTCGCCCATGGGGAAGAGCCAAGTTGAAATAGCAGCAGGAGGAGATTTTGGTGATTTAACGGCTAGCTCCATGAATCTCTTATTCTCCTTGGCCGGACGTAGGCCGACTTGGGAAGGGAACGTGATCATAAATGGTCAAATTCCTTGGTGGTGCATCGATGGAGTCTTCAGCCGCTGTCGAGTTCTTTTTCTTCAATGGCCTCGGAATATTTGGATTTGAAGATTTATGCATTAGATCGGTCGACTTGGTTGCATCTACTTGTGGTTGGGTTTCGGCCTCCCTTTTGTCTTCCTCCTTTTCTAGCTCGATGCCGTTATCCACTACATTTTCCGCTTCTCAGCACATGAATAGCCGAGGCTTGTTCCGTTTGGCTTGGAAGAGTATTTTTCTCCTTCTTCAATGATGCCATGTCAGTTGCCAATTGTCCTACCATTAACTCCAATCTTCTTAGTCCTGACAAATTTTCAAGAGTGCTTTTGGCCATTTCAGCCATCATCGTTCTCAATTCTTTCATATCGTCTCGAACTCCCTTCATTTCCTCCTGAACATGTGTGAGGCCGTCTCGGTTCCGAATAGTTTCGGCAACTTGGTTCTGTTGCCAGACTAAAAGTTGATCAGTCGACCTGAGCAGGTGTTTGCATGTGTGGTGGTCTCTGCCCCGAATGTTGTTGATTCGAATAGTGCTGGATGGCGTTGACGTCCCCTCGTTGTTCGTTGTTGAACGGGCACATATCGGCTAAATGTTCGGGGGATCCGCATTGGTGACACATCGCATTAGTCTTCTTCGAAGAGGCCTTGCTTGCCCGCTCGGCCTTCCAAGCTGCCAATTTCTCCTCAAATATCTCTTCGCACTTTGCTTTGACTAATTTGCCATCATCTAAGTCAGGATCAGGGATGGAAATCTCATTAACTTTCAATTTACGAGGCCGAGAGTTGGTTTCTCTAGATTTTTCACTCAGTTTCTCCAATACTCGTTTTGCCTCGCGG
>BMAC01007279.1:0-12010 GCA_014905375.1 Phtheirospermum japonicum
GTTCATAATGATCAATTCAATCTCTTTAAAACCCAAATGTACATGTATTTTATTTCTATTCGTAATTGAGAAAAACATCCGAAAGACCGAATAGTTATTTCCTCGAGAGATACGACTCGAGTCAAACTCATCACCCTACAAGTACCTCGTACTCTTGCGAGCAAACTGACGTGCTTTTAAATTAATTTATTAAAAGGGGTGCACAAAAGTTTGGATCACCTACTTGGAGCCATCCGGGCCCGGCGGACTGGCCCGTTTACTTTCCTTCGAATCCGTCTTCGATTAACTACTCCTTAGGGCTCCTCCGATCAAGAAATGAGATTATTTTTTCGATTACGATTGACGAATTCCTCTACTAATCTCGTGTCTCGCTTTTACTCGGCTCTCTCATAGGCCGTCTTCTCCAACCATAAGGTTCAAAACCTCTTACAATCGCTACTATCAAGAGTCGTTATCTTCGGCATGGAACATCGCCGGCGATTGGAATTTTGTTCCACTTGGTAAGGGATATTTTAGTATCTCCTTCACTCTTATTGAGGATCGTAACCGTGGCATTTGCCAAGACAGCCTGGAAGCTTGGCTCTTCTATTCTTTAGGCTCTTCCCATGGACCCCGGATTTTAACCCTTATAAGGCACCTTCGGCCTCTTCTCAGGTCCTTGGTTTGCATCTATGAATTACCTATTGAATACTGGGAACGGCCTTTATTTTGAATATTGCTAGGGTAGTTGGTACGGCTTTGCAAATTGATGGACGCTCCCTTAATGGCTCTATCGGCCACTTTGTTCGTGTTCTGGTTGAGTTAAAACCTTGATCATACCCTGCTTGAAACGGTCATGATTGAGCGTGAGAGGTATTGTGGTTATATTTCGTTAGGTTACAAGAACCTGCCGGATCTCTGCTCGATTTGCAAAACGGTGGGACACCTTGTCGGTTCTTTGTCCTGCTCGTAAAATTAGTGCCGCTCATAACGTGGTGAGCGATGAATGGAAGACGGTTAACACCAGACGTTCTCGTCGACATTCCGATTATCGTGAGCATCAGGTCCGTAACCATACGGATTTCCCGCCCGACTCCTGAGCCTACTAATCCTACTCTGACGATGACTAACACCTTTCAAGGGTTTACAAACTGAATCCTGCATGGGTCCTTTCGTCACCTCCCTACCTTAGAGCCCTGCTTCGAAGTTCGAACCGTTACCTCCCTAAAGCAGTAATTAAACTAAGGATATTTAAACTAGTTATTCTAAACTATATTATCAACTACGAGCAATAACTAAATTATCAATAAAACGCAACCATGAACTAAACCTAATTAAAAAATCTAAAAGTATGAACATAAGAAATTATCACTAAGCAATGTATCATATGAATCTTAAAATGAATAACTAAGCATAAATCAATCGCATAAATAAACTAAAGTAATCCAATATCCAATATCCATTATTCAAGCATGAAACGGTTAAACTAATTATTAAAACTAGAATTAACTAAGAATATTAACTAAGCAATTAACTACGAAATTAACTAAGAGTTTAGAGTACTTATTGGAACTAAGAAAATAAATGAAAAGCTCCAGCTATTCCGGAGTTCCACGTCGATCTTGGGCGAAGATTGAATCCCGAACGCGAACTCGATGTTTTGGACGCGTTGTTCTTCGATCCTTGATCTCCGTCTTCAAATCTCGTTAAAAGATGTGAAGTTATGTTTATTATAAGCTAAGAAACCCTAGGTAGTCGTCACTTTTTTCAAAAACCGAAATATGGAGGGTTTTTATAGATATAACAAGCCTTGGTGCGCACGAAACCCTAAAATTGCGAAACTGGGCCGGCGCATCGACGGTGCGTCCATCGACGCAGGCTGTCTCTTGGCGTC
Organism: Phtheirospermum japonicum; assembly: GCA_014905375.1. Classification (NCBI taxonomy): domain Eukaryota; kingdom Viridiplantae; phylum Streptophyta; class Magnoliopsida; order Lamiales; family Orobanchaceae; genus Phtheirospermum; species Phtheirospermum japonicum. The sequence goes on from BMAC01007279.1 coordinate 1,874, forward strand.
GACGCGGCCTGGGTGTGCGCGTCGGCTGGGCGGGTACGTCGACTGACGCGTGCTTGATTGACGCCTCAGAGAGTTGCGTCGACGCTGCGTCGGTCGACGCGTCTAAGATCGACGCTTCAGAAAGTTGCATCGGCAGGGCGTCGGCTTGGCGTCGATCGTCACGGGCGGTGACTCGTGTCGACGGAGCATCGACGCGACAGAGAGCCTGTCTCGGTTCTCGATCTTTTTGGTTCTCCTATTCTTGAACATCAAACTTCGTCTATTACGCGCTGAACTCTTCCGGTTACTTAGCTGTGAGGTGAAAAATAACGAAATATCACCTAATTGCATCAATTACGATCAAAATGCGGTAAAATAAGCTGGAATTAGAAAAATACGGAATTATGCTTAAATCATCCAACTTATACCAAAAAATAATAGAAAAACGAACTAAAAAGCTAATAAAATAAGGACAAATCTACATTAATCAACTACCCCACGCTTAGTTGGTTTGTTCGTCCTCGAACAAGTGATAAATTCAAAGTATAACTAGAATGAAAATAAGTTCAAACAAAGAGTCGTGCTATGCTACATACGTAATTTTGAAAATATAGGTACAAGTCACGCAACGTCAATCACTCGACCATTATTACATTATCGCTCTAAAACAAAATCATGCTTCCTCACGAAGGATAATATATAAGCGTACGCTCAAAAGCACTCAAGTATTTTCTGCATGGGACGTGTATACACTCAAATCATACAATTACATACACAATAAATAATCACCGAAAATCAATCTCTTTTCAATCGCAAATTAAGTGTGCTGTTACTACTAAGAATCAGAAAAGGTCTTCGCGGGTTGTAATGTAAGGCTCTTTGGACGGGTATGGAATATATAAGTCGTGTGGCTAACTCATGATCAACATGATCAATAACTCACTCAACCTAACCTAATCACGAAGTAATAGCTTCAACTCGTACAAAAGAAAAACCTCACAAAACACTCATAACGTAACCTTTTAAATATAGGCTATTTCCCAACTCGCAAACCGTAAAACCGACTTGAAGCTCAGAAACCACTTAATCATAACTCTTTTTCCTTTTAAACATAAGTCCCCATAAAATAAACAATTAGACTCAAGCTTTTACAAGCGCGTAGGCAATTACTAACACAAGACCCACCATCTTTCTTATCATTTTTCCCCCGTTTATTCTTTTTATGGGGTTTCTCTCTCTTTTTTTTATTTTATTATTTTTTTTAGATGGTGGTCCTTACTCACAAAATAATAAATTCCTAATAACAATTCCAAGACTCAAATAACCAATAAAAATACGAACTCCTACCCCACGCTTTTAATGGGTTAGTAGGGGTCGACTCAATATAATCACTCATGGCTAAAGGCATGGATTATTTGGCTATGATTGGCTCATTCAGAATTTATAGTGGCTAAAAATATATGAATATGGCCGGAATAGGGTTTTATATGCGCCTTAACTTCATTTTCAAAGTCGACTACACACAGCGGTTTCAAAGAGATATCAAGACTGAAACTTATTCAAGCACATGCAAAGATGATAATCACTCAGGCTACTCACAGGCTTTTTGCATGAAGAAGTTTTGAATTGACGCTGCTTTTAAGGTTTTGCGAAATCAATTACGTCCAAGTACCATTTTACAATATATAAATAATAATTTTTAAAAATTATGCACTTATGCACGCTCAAAGACGAAAATAAATAATCATACGTAGTCAACTTCGACAGGCAAAGCCATACAAACACAATTATCGCGCAGGAATAGCAATTAATCGCACTTAAGCATATAATTATTACAGGCCAAGTATTAAATAAAATTACACAATTAATCAATACAAATTACACTCGACCACCCCCCTCTCTAAAAATCCCGGCAATCTCCGGATTGCCACAAATACATCCAAAATTCAAAAAGAGGAAGGAAAAAGAAAACATCCCTGAAATAWTAGTAGTCGAGCCGCTACTCATTGATTTGTGTAATTTGGACTTAGTTCAACGTGCACGATATGAATTGTCCTCGTCGATTTTTCGTAGAAACGAACGAATTGCCCGGATTTTGAAACTTGGCCCGTATTTGCTCCTCGCCTTTGTAGCTCGTTTTGGGGATTTTGTTTGAATGTGAGATGGTGGACGTGTTTTTCTGGGCAATGTGGTTTGTGAGACGAATTGTTGTGGGTTGGTTATGGGTGTTTGTAAGAATTTGAGGAAGGAAAATTTTTTGAAGACGGAAGGAAGAAATTGATAGTTTGAGAATTGAAAAGTGGGGAAAAGGGGGGCTTCTTAAACGAATTTAAGCTGCTCCACAGGTTATTCCCGCGGGTCAAGAGTCAATGGGTTGGGTTGACGGGTCGAAAACCAGTTTTAAATGCGTTCTGGGCCCAGTCCAGTTTTTGCGTCGACGCTGCGTCGACCGACGCGAACCCTATCGACGCGACAGAAGCTGTTTTCTCGGCAGTTGCGTCGACTCCGCGTTGACCAACGCGAGCATCATCGGCGTCGACGCGGGCGGAATTCTGGGTGTCTTTTCTTTGCTCGTTTGATCAATTCTCCTCGTCCGAGTTCTTCCATCTGTTCTAAAAAGATAAAAACCAAAATAAAACAATAAATAAAATAAAAATAAAATACAAAAGGATACAATTGCTCGGGTTGCCTCCCGAGAAGCGCAAATTTTAACGTCGCTTGCCCGACGCTATTTTGCTCGTTTAATTCCAAACGTACGGTGGATCTCCAAACTCCACCGACTCATGATCGCGATTCATCTTTCTTCCATCATGATAAGGCTTCAGTCTATGCTTGTGAACTTGAAAGGATGATTTTTCGACCTCATCATACAACGTGGCTACGCCGTACTCATCTAATTCTTTTATCGAGAACGGTCCGCTCCATGCAGCTCCAAAATCAGCTGGTCATATTTACGCTTGTGATTATACAGTACTAATTCCCCAACCTCATACTGCAAGTTTTTGACTTTCTTCGTGCGAACCTCTTTTGATTTCTTCTTATTCCTCGTCAAATTATTGAGATGTGCCTCGCCCTTGTTCGTTTTGCGTTCAAATTCTTTGTTATTGTCGAGGGAATCGTGTCTTGGGCGACTTATTGGTGACTTCAACTTCACCCTTTGTTCAAACTCATGTGCTTTGCTCTCCACATCTAAATCATTTAAAAATTCCTCTACAATATCGCGCATGTCAATACCTAGCAACTCGATCAAGTCTTCTCCACTTAAGTGCATGTGATCCTCAAACTCGTCGTACTCCTTGCTTGAATCGACTCGTTTATCCCCTCCTTTGGTAGAAAATCCGGCGTCGTCCCCGTCGCTCGATATGTTCAAAGTTGCGATTTCTCGTAACTCGTTTACGCATGATGTAATGGGGTCAATGAATGAATCATCCTCTTGCATGACGGGGGAGGGAGTGTTTTGAATATCTCTTAGAGAAAACGTCACTGTTTCGCCCAAAACTGTCATTGTCATCCTCCCTTTATGAACATTAATTAGAGTATGAGAAGTAGACATGAACGGACGCCCCAATAAAATGGTATGCTCCGTGCTTCCAGTCGGAACTTCTCCAATGTCCATAACCACAAAATCAACCGGAAGTACGAGCTCTCCAACTTGTACTAAAACATCCTCAACTATCCCCAAGGTTCATCGGGTTGAGCGATAGGCCAATTGTAGGCGCATGGTTATCGGCTTTAGTGGTCCAAGAACGAATTCTTTATAAAGCGAATGCGGCATTAAATTTATTCCTGCTCCAAGATCCAACATTCCTATTGCTTTCTGCCCATTAGCTAATGAAATAGTGATGCAGAAACTTCCAGGATCACGTTCCTTGGGTTGCAATGGCTTCTTAAAAATCGTGCTAACTTCCTTCGGTAATGGTACGTATTGATTTGTCGCCAAACGTCTCTCTCTTGAAGCAAATTCCTTAAAAAAATTTACGTAAGCGGGCATTGTTTTGATTACCTCCAACAGTGGTAGATTTATATTGACATTCTTCAAGAGGTTGTATAGCTCCATGAACTTCTTGTTTTCTTTTGCCGGACGCAACTGGCTCGGAAAAGAAACAACATCCTTAAATTGCGTCGTTGATTGCTTCGACAGTGATGGTTCGTCTTTGCCAAGGGTGTTGTTCGGAATCGTCCCTTGAATGGAACCAGGCACGTATCTATTGGTGGATTTATGTATCTTGTCTACTGGTTTAGGAACAATTTCCTCATCCTGGTCCACTATGCCATTGTCGATCTTCTTCCTACTGCGAAGGACGTGAACCACCGACGCTTGCTCTGGTTGACTTGGTAGCTTGTCCTTCTCCTTATTTGACCTTGCAAAGTCAGTTGCTAGTTGGCCCATAGTTCTTTCCATCCTATCCATATTTTTAGCTAGATCATGCACAACACCAGAAAGATGGTCAATTCCGTTCACCTTCTTCGAGAGTTCATCAATCTTTGCGTTCACCTTTGTAAGTCCCTCTCTATTGCTGATCGTCTCAGCCACTTGATTTTGCTGCCAAACCAACAGCTGATCATTTGGTTGAGTCGCATTAGACGCATTCCCTTGCGTATGAAAATTATTTTGTGGCGGTGGCACTGGTGGTGCTTAAGCATATTGTGGTGGGGGATATTGCGGATTAGGTGGCATATAATTCGGACTTCCTGGGCCCCACTTGAAAAGAGGATTATCACGTTGCGGTGTGTACTTCTTTTGATTCGAATAATTTTGGATCGCGTTAACATCCTCATGCTGCTCAATGTTGTTCGGACACACGTCTGCTAAATGCTGGGGGGATCTATACTGGTTACATGTTACGACCATCTTTTGTGCAGTGGCCTTACTAGCTCGCTCGGCTTTCCAAGCAGCTAATTTCTCGTCAAATATCTCCTCACATTTTGCCTTGACTAACTTGCCGTCATCTAAATCAGGATCGAGGATTGAAACTTCATTAACCCTCATTTTACGAGGCCGAGAGTTGGTTTGTCTAGATTTTTCGCTTTGCTTTTCCAACACCCGCCTCGCCTCGGTGGCTGTAAAATCTCCAAAATCTCCTCCCGCTGCTATCTCTACTTCTCGTTTCCCATGGTCCAATAAACCATCGAAGAAAAACTGGTTAGTCATCTCCGGAGAATAGTTGTGGTAGGGGCAAGCTTGCAAAAGCGTCTTGTAATGTTCCCAAGTTTCATAAAATTGCTCTCCCTCCAACTGCTCAAAAGTAGCAATTTACCGCCGAAGATGCCCCGTAGTTTGGGCTGAATAGTATTGATTTAAAAATTTCTCACTGATCATATCCCAGTCAGTCAACGAACCAGGCTCTAGGGATAGTAGCCATGACTTTGCCTTGTCCTTCATACTATATGGGAAACAAATCATTTGTACCTCCTCTTGGTTAAGGCCATGAACCACAAATCTTCCAACTTCATCTACAAAATAGTTCAAAAATGCCAAAGGGTCTTCATGAGCACTTCCGTGGAAAGTCGGGATTAAATTAAGTTGGTGCGGTTTGATCTCCACTTCCCTTGCGGTTGGTCCGAGCACAAAAGGTACAACCTTTGGTCGCGCCAAATTGCGCTGTCTAGGTGCTCGATCTCCCCTTAGTTCCCTAACTCGGTCATTGGCTCTCTCGTAGTGGTCGTCATATGCGTAATGGTTCTCGCGCTCGTATCTTCTTCCAAAATTATTTTGCTCGTAACCATGATCTTGATTCGCCAACCACTCGTTCACGTGCTTTTGATTGTTAACATAAGCGTTTCGCTGCAAAACATCCTCATTCCTAAATGGCACATTCTCGATGTTTTGTTGACGCATGACATTGTTGTTCATCTCTTCGTTTTGCCTCATATTTGCCATGTTGGGTTGGTGATTGATCACATTGTGCTGCTGGACTCCGTCGTCTATCATGTTTTCCATGTCTTGCTGGTAATTAGCCCAGTAGGCTCGCGGTAGTGGTTGTCCTTGCAACACGATTGGCTCACTCCCATACCCATTTCGAATTGGGCGTGGAGGTGATCTTGGAGGCGAATCACCATTTTGAATCGAATGTCCTCCTAACATTGTGTTGGGAACTTGGTCGCAAATAAAATCAGTTGCTGCTGACGAATCGTTCTCGGTAATAAAAACGGGTTTTGGTCTTGGTGGATTTGAACGGTGGATGTTGTCAATGAAAGGTGCAAGGTCGCGTTGAAGTGATCGCCTTCCTTGCATAAACTCAACAATACATTAACGTACCAAATGGCAAAAATCCCGAAACCAAGTGCAAAAATAAAATAAATAATAAAAATAAAAAGAAACTAATAATTTAAAACAAAAAACATCCAATATTCCTACTCGTTGCTTCCCCGGCAACGGCGCCAAAATTTTGATCCAAACTTTTGTGCACCCCTTTTTAATAAATTAATTTAAAAGCACGTCAGTTTGCTCGCAAGAGTACGAGGTACTTGTAGGGTGATGAGTCTGACTCGAGTCGTATCTCTCGAGGAAACAACTATTCAGTCTTTCGGATATTTTTCTCAATTACGAATAGAAATAAAATACATGTACATTTGGGTTTTAAAGAGATTGAATTGATCATTATGAACTAAAGCAGTAATTAAACTAAGGATATTTAAACTAGTTATTCTAAACTATATTATCAACTACGAGCAATAACTAAATTATCAATAAAATGCAACCATGAACTAAACCTAATTAACGAATCTAAGAGCATGAACATAAGAAATTAATCAATCGCATAAATAAACTAAAGTAATCCAATATCCAATATCCAATATCCAATATTCAAGCATGAAATGATTAAACTAATTATTAAAACTAGAAGTAACTAAGAAATTAACTAAGCAATTAACTACAAAATTAACTAAGAGTCTAGAGTACTTATTGGAACCATTGTTCTAAAAATCGGGTAAGGCGGCCGCCTAGGCGCTCGGCGCCCTCGAACCGCCCACGATTTTTGAAAATCGGGCAAAAAAATCTCCGGGGGAACTCGGGCCCGCCTAGGCGCCAGACAGTCCAATTTTTTTTATCTTTTTTTATTTTTTTTTATTTTTTTTATCTAAGACGACGTCGTTTTGGTTTTAAATTTTTTTAAAGTCAATTCAATTGTTACGGGGCAAGAATTGGGACAGAACAGAACAGACTGAGAACTCTTGCCCTTATTTAGTTATTTTGATTTTGTAATATGTGCTATGGATTTATATTGTTTTGAACTTTGAATTGAACAATAGTTTTGAACTTATGATTATTACTTTTAGTTTTGAATAGTCATATACTTTATTGTGTAGCAGGTAGTATGTTGAACTATTAAATGTTGGATGTAATGTTGTAAATTAGGGTATTTATTCTCAATTCTAAGCCCCGCCTAGGCGCCCTAGGCGCTAGGCGCTGGTCCGGCGCCTAGCGGCCGCCTAGCGATTTTTAGAACACTGATTGGAACTAAGAAAAGCAATGAAAATCTCCAGCTATTCCGGAGTTGCACGTCGATCTTGGGCGAAGATTGAATCCCGAACGCGAATTCGATGTTTTGGACGCGTTGTTCTTCGATCCTTGATCTCCGTCTTCAAATCTCGTTATAAGATGTGAAGTTATGTTTATTATAAGATAAGAAACCCTAGGTAGTCGTCACTTTTTTCAAAAACCGAAATATGGAGGGTTTTTATAGATATAACAAGTCTTGGCGCGCACGAAACCCTAAAATTTCAAAACTGGGCCGTCGCGTCGACGGTGCGTCGATCGACGCAGGCTGTCTCTCGGCGTCGATGCGGCCTAGGTGTGCGCATCGGCTGGGCGGGTGCATCAACTGACGCGTGCTTGGATTGACGCCTCAAAGAGTTGCGTCGACGCTGCGTCGGTCGACGTGTCTAAGATCGACGCTTCAGAAAGTTGCGTCGGCAGGGCGTCGGCTTGGCATCGATCGTCGCGAGCGGTGACTCGCGTCGATGGAGCATCGATGCTCGCGTCGATCGACACGACAGAGATCCTGACTCGGTTCTCGATCTTTTTGCTACTCGTTTCACCGGAAAGCTCGTTCTCCTATTCTTGAACATCAAACTTCGTCTATTACGCGCTGAACTCTTCCGGTTACTTAGCTGTGAGGTGAAAAACAATGAAATATCACCTAATTGCATCAATTACGATCAAAATGCGGTAAAATAAGCTGGAATTATAAAAATACGGAATTATGCTTAAATCATCCAACTTATACCAAAAATAAATAGAAAAACGAACTAAAACTAATAAAATAAGGACAAATCTACATTAATCAGTAGGCGGCCCACCATTGCAATGAAAATTGGAAGAGGAAGAAGCCGTATGGTTAAGGGCTGCCAAAGAAGGATCTTGGAGGTGTTTATGGCTATAACCACGTGGGCTTGGGTTAAGGAAGCTAAAGAAGCCTCATGGGACGCCTTGGCTTGGATCTAGACAAAAGTGGAAGCTTCCTTGTTTTGGTCTTGAAGGGTCGTAAGAGAAGCCGCGTGGTTCAGGCAAAATAAAAAATGGGCTCATTTTAGAAGCTGTCTGGACCCGGGGTATCACCAATTGTGTTGCAAGATTGTGAGACGGGTCGGGAACCTTCTGTGACGGGCCAAAGCAAACATGGGCTTGTTCACATGGGAAACCTTAACTGTTGAAAAAGGTGCAGCCGAGAAAAGCGAATCATGCACAGTCGAAGGAGACGGGGCAAACGCTCCAAAGGCCGAGGGTTGGTGGGTCAAGAAACTATAACGCGGGTCAGCGCTGGGGGGTTTCATCGTCATCGTAGCAGTAGAAGATCTAACCATTTTCGCGGCGGTGGTCGTCAATCTGGTGGAGTGAGGCGGCGTGAGTAGATCTTGAGTAGTCAGAGAAGTGCCGCTCAGATGCGACGGAGTGACGCTGGGAAAAAGGAAGGGACTACCTTGCATGTCATGGAACAAGTTTTGCAACCGAGCCGCTGGAAAGGAGCCAAACGAGAAGGTGGCAGGGGCCGGACCAGAGTAACCGGGAGCGGGAAAAGAGTTGCCATTCCGACCAGATGCAGACGAAGGCACCGCCTGGGGTTACAAGGGTGGCGGCGGAAAGGAAAACTTCCGGGAGTCTGTTTGAAATATTGGCCGCGTGGGTTGTAGAGGCGGCGCACCAGAAGAACAGTCAATCTGACCCAGAATCGGCCACGTGAGAGACGACGACGGCTCCAGAAATGGGCCTACGAGGGTGGCCGGAGTAAGCTGCTGTAATTGTGGATGTTGAGGCTTGGGTTGATGTTGATCGGAGAATGGAGTAAGGGAAAGTTGCGGAGCCGCAACCGGGCGGAGGTGATGCAAGACCGGCGGCAAGGTGTCACGAATCCGGTGGCATGGTGAAGACGCCGTGATCCCGGCGAGTAATCGATTAGGTCGAAAAAATTAGGATAGAGAACGGAGGTTTTCCGTCGTTTCTTCATCTCCCATGATTTTGTTATTAGTTTGAATGGATTGAATAGCTAATTTGACACATGAATATTAATTATAAGTGAAAATAATTAAGAATAGATATATAAATAAAATAGAATATCACATCTTATCTCAAAAAATAAAAAAAATTAATAAAATAAGTCTTCACACCTAAAAAAAATTAAAATTATATTATTAGTTAAAATTTTAAAGTAAATATTAATTATAAATGAAAAAAAGTTCAAAAATATATATATATATAAATAAAATGAAATATCACATCTTATCTAAAAATAAAAATAAAAATTATTATTTATCCAAAATCTCCACATCATCACAAAAAATCTCATCTTATCAGATAAAAAAATATTATTATTTATCCAATATCTCCACGTCATTCAAGAAATTTCAGAAAAACTTATCCAAATTCATATCTTATCAATATTTTTTGCTTATAAATACACTACCTTCACCCTCAACTCTCCTCACCCACAATTTCTCATATTTATCATTTATACATTTCTCAGTTATGAATAGAAATTTTAACATTTCTAATGCATCTGAGACGGACAATAGTCCGTCATCAGAAAATTCTCGCTACCAGAGAAGTATTCAAACTTCTCGTGATCTTCCGACAACTCAACTAGAATCCCAGTTTCAAATTTTTCTCCGGTATGATAATACACAAAATTACACTTCTACTCCCTTCTTTCAAAATTT
>BMAC01007293.1:0-12567 GCA_014905375.1 Phtheirospermum japonicum
AATAATAGTTAAATTTACAATCCTAATATTATATGAAAATAAAAAAAAAAAAATAGTATTAACACTATTATTTTAAACATATACTTTTGTGTAATTTTGTATTTTTGAGTCAGCTTATCAGCTAAATTTATTAAATGCTTTTATTTAGATCAGTTAGCTTTTCAGCTATTAGTCATTATCTATCAGCTATCATCGGGAGTAATTTATTATTATTATTATTATTATTATTATTATTATTATTATTATTATTATCATTATCATTATCATTATCATTATTATTATTTTATTATTATTATTACTATTTTTTCCCTAACCGAACAACTTATGTGTATGTTTGGTAAGCACAATAATCTAACTTATGTCTTACTTAGAGGACTTATAAGCTCTCAGTTTGCATGAGCTTATTTGAAAAAGTCTGAACTTATCTCAAATGCTACTATTAGAAGCGTTTCAAATAAGCTTATGAGGCGTTTTGATTTTATTTCTATTTTAACCTTTTTATTTTCTTAGAAAATTACACTATTATTTTGTTAGGTATTAAATTTCTTTATAATTTCACCACTTTATTAAATATTAGATGAATATTTAAGAATTATTTTAGTATTGTGAAATTATTATTATTATTATTATTATTATTAATTAGATAAATATTTAGAATTACTTTAGTATTGTGCAATTATTAATATCATTATTATTATATTATTGTTATTATTGTTAGATTGACTATAAATTGGCGTATAAAGGAAATAAAAAAAGATCCTTTTCCCAATCTATTAAAAAAGTATTGTGTAATTATTGAAATATATATATATATATAGGGTTGGGTTCAAATGAGAACCCGTCATTATATGTGAACTTAGGGACTCATCTTGACCATTAGATTGGATAATCTTGATGGTTGAGAACATGACATGTCAGCATGGTAATAATGTAAAAAGATGCATTAATTAATTAAGGTATTTTGGACATATATCAACGTTTATAAAGAGCACTACATTGTTCTTTAGAAAGCACAATATATTAAGAAAAAATACACTACGATTGTATACAAAAAGTATCGCAAATTTCGTTTATAAACTGCAAATTCAAAAATTTGAAATAAAACTCAAATATTCAACAAACCATAACTTTTTCAATTTTTATTCATTTTGAATTGAAATATATATCAAATTAATCACATTCTCAAGATCTACAATTTAAGATACATATTGCATGTTTTAAAACGTAAAAAAAAAAATTAAATTAAAAAAATTGGATAGTAAAAGCATCGAACATGATTGATTTTAGCATTACAGTACTGTATAAAAAGCACAATAATCATGACATATAATTGCACTGTGCAATATTTGGAGTGCTTTTTCTTATATTGTTACAGTGCTTTTGAACTACACTAAACACTGCCTTTTTTGAATGAATAAATAATCGGCCAACATCACCGCCGAGCTTCACCATCGCAGCCATCCGAATCAACCCCGGCAATCCAAATCGCCACCACCTAACGACCCCACTGCAGCCGTTCGCTAAGCCCGATTCATGGCGCCGCATCACCAAAATCGACAGCCAATCTGACAAACAAAAGGCCCGATTCATGGCGCCGCCCAGAACCCTATCGATTTTCTCCCAAAAGCCAAACCCGTGGCCCGATTCAACATATTGTGTGTTAAACAATCCTCCCTACAAAATACAAGAGATGAGATAACGTTTGTACTAAATTGTTGTCTATAAAAGCTAATTTTTTAAATTTTTTAAGCCAATTGATTTATTCAGTCTAAGAAAATCATCCACACGCAGATATGACACTTCACCAAAAAAAAAAATCTCCTTGTTCATTTCAATCACTTTTTTTCTTTCAATTTTTATTTGTTACTTAAAACAGAGCTCCCGACAAATTAACAAATAAAAAAGAAGGGATAATCCAAAAAGAATCAGAATTCTTATGACATTGTATCCCAAGAAAACACATCTATCAGAACCAGCATAAGACTATTTCACTAATGAGTACTTTTAAGGCAGTATTATTACAAAAGATCATAATAAGAAAATGATCAACAACATTTTAATAAGTATTACAATCAAACAAATGAAAAAAAGATCAAATTTCCAGTTGCCAAAAGCAAGACTTCTTACCATCTACAACAGAAAGCCATCATCTTCATTTTCACATGAAAAAGCTCAATTTAATAAGTAAATGGGAAAAAAAATAAAATAAAAAAAGAAGAAAATAACTTAAAATTTAAACATACCTATATTTATCTGCCTCTTGGTTTTATACCTTTGGCACCTCTCAAAAAGAGCTTTCTCCCTGAACTTTCTCTCTCATCAGCCTCCTCTTCTTCTCCAATTCACCATCAACCCCGGCGGATCCCACTCTCGGGTCGACGGCGGGGGCGCAAACCCCTGTCCATTCCCGGTCCACACGATCGGCCCGAAAGGCGAGTATTTTGGCCCTCTCAACAAACCCGTGGCCCGATTCAAAAGGCCCGGGTCGCCACCCCAGCGCCCCTCCATCGCCAGCACCATCTCCACGCCGCCGCTACCGCATCACCAAGATTTCAGTCAGGTGGCCGCATCACCAAAATCGACCGCCAATAACAAACAAAAGGCCCAATTCATGGCGCCGCCCAGAACCCTACCGATTTTCTCCAAAATCCAAACCCGTGGCCCGATTCAAAAGGCCCAGGTCGCCATCCCAGCGCCCCTCCATTTCCAGCACCATCTCCACGCCGCCGCGGCCGCCATCACCAAGATCTCAGTCAGGCGGGGCTTCGACTAGTCGAAGGAGGAGGAGATGAGATATGCATCGCTTTCATCCAGTCATCGGAGGATACCGCCATGTCTGTCGCCATGCCGCCTCCCGTTCGCCTTTGTCTGAGCTGCCATGGCCGGTTCGTCACCATCGGAGAAGTGAGGAGTTTCGATTTGGGAGGGGACGGGGATTTGGGAAGAGACGGGAAAGGTTTAGGATTTGATTTAGCAGAACCGACTTTGTGATTTATTTTGATAGTATTATGTAAAATTACATAAACACCCTTTCCTACCATATAATTAATTTAATGAAATAAAAAAATAAGAAAAATCTGGTCCACACACATTATTAGATTTAAGGCCGAGATGAGTCCCTAGGTTCACATATAATGACGGGTTCTCATTTGAACCTAATCATATATATATATATATATATATATATATATATATATATATATATTATATATATATATTATATATATAATATATATATATATATATATATATATATATATATATATAATATATATATATATAGGGTTGGGTTCAAATGAAAACCCGTCCTTATTTGTGAACCTAGGGACAATTTGAGTCCATTAGATTAGATTAGATGAATGGCTAGATTTTTAGACGAATTTGTATGTAATTTAAGTATAGAAGGGTATGTTAGTCTTTTCTTACATTGTAGTTATGAAGATCCCATGAATCACGTATGTAAATTGTGTTTCCTTTTTTCATTCAACTATATTCATTTTCTCATTTTCACTATACGTCTATTGAGATCTTGTCTCTTTTTTTTTTTTTTTTTGGGCAGACTCAATTTTTTTTTTTCAAATAATAGACTTATTTGGGGACTCAATTTTATATGAATAACATAACATTTGTTAACCACATTGAGAGCACTCACATTTAGCACATAGGAGCACTTTTAAAATTACTCCAATAAATTAAAAATTGAAAGCACCATAATTAAGTTAGGTTAGCATTCACATTAAAATATTGTATATGTCAATTGAAGACATTTCATTAAATGTAAAAAAATATAGCACTGTTACACACAAACTAAAGCACAATTATAAGTCCTTAAAAACACTTTTATTTGCCTACAATACTAAGATGTTTACATATCCACTTACAGTATATGTCTAAATAATGTAAATACTTATCAAAGCATCACATTACTTAGTTAAAATCACATCCAATTATATCTTTGATATTCCTGAACTTAGTCAATATAAAACTCAAATCATTCAAGGAACAAATTTACTAGATGTACATAAAATTTAACAATTTCACCCATAGAAGTGAGAAACCTTTATTTATTCTGAAGTACATACAAATTCTCATTAAAAAAATATATATAAACCACATTCAAGGGGTCAACGATGTTGTCACGAACGCGATTACAGATCAGGGATGTCATATACCTTCGCGGTGTCTTGTATATTCCACGGCACTGTTGAACACCATAGAAAGCAATATATTATTACAATTCCAAATTAATGTTAAAAAACAGTTCAAATAAGATGAATAACCAACTATCACCTTACAAATTTTTATAAACACTATTAAACACCATTAAAAGCACTATAATATCAATTCCATTTTAAAGTTAAAAGTAATGTCAATAATATAATGAAGCACCTAGAATCATAAGGTTATACACTTATACATAAAGATTATTATGGATTTGTACAATATATAAGTTTGATAAAATGCTCAATGTGGAATTCAAATATGCACAACATTGAGAAATAACATCACTAGCACTACAAATATCCATAACACTGGTATACATAATTTAAAACACTATAGTATTCATATAGATGCACTTCAAAATATTAAAATCCACAGCACTATCAAGCACAATTAAAAGCACTATAGTGTTGATTCAGGAGCACTTCCAAAGCTATCTATAATATTCATAGATTAGGTCCCATAAAAGCATCTACAACACACCTATCAAAGCACTTCATCATCCTACATATTCATATACATAATTCACTTAAATTACTCAAAGCATTAGTTTATATTATTAATATAAAAAGCATCAAAATCCATAATATAAAGCATGAACTTAAACAACACCATTGCTGAAAAATAAAATAACTATGCATAACAAGTACATCTAGATTAATTATAAATTTTAAAAATATCTTTTAATTAAAAAAAGATTTTAATTATAATAATATTCACTTGATCATAACAATATGAAAGAAAAAGTAAATCAATTAAACATGAATCTTTTCCTTAACAGAGGAGTTACGTGGTGTACACGTGCTAAGTTGCATGTGGGGAAGTTAAGTGAAGAATTGAAGTGATAACATTGGATTAATAGCAGTTTACAAGAATTGAGAGAGCACCTTTCGGAAAGCGGGGGTCGTCCCCGTTTGTCGAACAATCCAATCTCAAGACAACACCCCCATTTTTCTCTCTCCTCTCTCTGGTTGTTGTGTTTGCTGAAATTAAGCATCAAGTTACAAACCCACTGACTAATTAACATAAATTTGTGAAAAAGAAAAGGAGCGAAAACAAAATGAAACAGAAAGCACATGACTGGAGCACGGATGAATTTTGATTCGCTCACTCTGTTCATAGCCGGACTAGATGATTGGAGCACCAGATCTACGACGCCACCACCTCCAAAAGCCTGAATTGAGTACAAACTCTCGAGGCCTGTCGTTGGCTCTAATTTCTCCTAAATCTAGAGATTTGGCCCTGTTAATTGTTTTCAACTCGAAGTGACCGGAGGCGAGTTGACTTCGCTGCAACCATGAAAGCGTCGAAAAAGATCAAAGTTTTTTTCGGATTTTTTTTCCATAAATCGAGAGAAAAATGTGATAGTTTGAGTGTGGGTGGAGGTTTTGGGAAGTGTCCCTCCGTGTTCCAGAAATCAGGAATGGTAATGGATGTCCAAATTTAATGAATACACAATTAGTCTAATCTACCCCTCTTGTACTTTCTCATACTACTATATTTATATTTTTTCCTCTTTTAAAAAATACAATTACATTTAATCTTAGTCATTCATCTAATTTTACTAATGGTGGAGATTTGTCCCTAGGTTCACAAATAAGGACCTGGTTCTCATTTGAACCTAATCATATATATATATATATATATATATATATATATATATATATAACGGAATTGGTAATAGAAACAATAATAATTAAATTTACAATTCTAATATTATATAAAAAAAATTAAAAATATAGCATTAACACTATTATATTAAATATGTACTTTTGTATACTTTTATATTTTTGAGTCAGCTTATCAGCTAAATTTGTTAAACGCTCAGCTAGCTTTTCAGCTATCAACTCTTAAATAACTTATCAACTATGTCTGCCAAACATACCACTGTCTCTTTGTAATGCCCCGTCAAGCTCCTGCTTATCATCAGGAGTAATATCTTTGTCATACAACTGCGCCAAGCAATCACAGATACTAACCAAAGGCAGAGCAAATCCATCAGATTAAGGGTATGTTAAACGAAGCATTGACCGTTTACAAAGTAGTCAATGAAAATGAACATTCTGTATATAGCCTTTTTCTCCACATAATTTTTCATAGTAACCAAAAACTACCTGATGTTTGACCTAATTACCAAAGAACCCCAAATACCTTTCAAATTTACAACTTTCTTCATGAAGTATGCATTTTCTTATTGAGGGTGCAATTTGTAAAATAAAAACAAACATCAAGATTGTACCTGTCGTTTTAAAAAGTTATGTGAAACCTCAAGGGTTTTTGTAATTAACCCAATTAATGTGGAAGAAGAACAAAAACAATTACTATTACCTCATCCTATATTATGAAGTTTGTCACTTTTGTTCCACATACATCACAAATTTTGCTTCAGAAACTTCGACCTCACAGGCATTGTTAGTGTTAGACAGTTTCATAATTCCCCATTTTCATCTGTTTGAGTTTGGCTATTTGTACAGCTCATATCTGACCATTAAAATGACAAACAATATAGTTTACACCTGAGCTGACCAAACCAAATGAGCATTTTGCAATTATTTTTAGAGATTTGTTTTTCCTTAATTCACTCAAGTTCAAGTTTCTACATACACCAAATGCTATGACTGCATAGTTTCAGTAATCCAAAAGTTAATGTAAATATTTTTTTGTATTTAATTCCCTCGTACATATAACTTGTTTAAATATCGAACAAAAGTGGGGATTGTTAATACTAAAATGTGCTATAACATTGTGAAATTATATTGATTATTAGAGATCATGTGCTAATAGTCATAGAAACAATAATTACCAAGAGACAAACCCCAGTACAATAATATAATAATTGGAATTCTGAGTCAAATCAAATCGAAATCATATAAAGTTAGAAAACTAACTTAGCCACATAACTCCATACAAGAGTAAAATATATTCTCCAAAACTCTTATAGGAATCGTAATTGTGCTAGCTCCTGAAAGATTGTGAGAGGGGTTTAGTAAGAACTAATATAACTAATTAAATATCATTAAGACCAATAAATAGTCAACCAAGCAAAGATAACAACAGCAAGACAATGGATCATTCCAGGGAAATAATAATACTTCAATAAATTGATATATAGGCAATCCATATGATCATTATGAAACAAAAAAAATGCATTGAAATTATTTACATTTTCAAATTATATTGTGAAAATTTCTTACCAAATAATAAATTATATTTAAAAAAAAAGAAGAAATTAAAAAAATAAAGCAACCATGACTCTGGAAAGAGCAAGCATAGCATGTGTTTCTTGCCACTCCGAAAGATCCCTCAGTAAATTCAGCTTGAGAAGAAAATCATGAATGGACTTACTTTTTTGCTGGCCTAACTTCACGTTCATCAAACTCATACTGCCAAATCACCTTTCAGCTTCTCTCTAGCTCCTCCTGTAAAAATCAAATATATAAATCATGCAAAAATAATATATTACAGAATATAGAAAAGAGTATGATCTAGTTAAACTACAAGTAACAAAAGTAAATCCTAGAACACTCTTCATATGAAAAATCAGCAGCTATTTATTTTATTAGCTCGGTTTATATTGCCAAAAATACATGAAAAGCCCAACTAAGGGTTTACACATTTACTCAATTTCAGTCACAACAAATGCTTAATTTCAATTTTCAACCAACACCAATCTCAAAAGATCCTCCAAGAAAAATCTACAAAAACTACACAAAACTCACTCCTAATTATTTCAAACTTGCCGATTTCTTGCAAATTAACTAAAATTAATTTAAATTATAATAGTATCCCCAAACATCACAAAGATATATTTAAATAAAACCCCAATATCGGTTATACGTCCAAAAAATTGGGTTACCAAATATGTGGGGCATTAACAAAACAGAGATCAGCGACCAGAAGTAGATCTCAAATACGTCACAACGACCTGCTAATCTTTCACCGAACCTCCTAGCGATCTGGCTGGTCCTGCAAAACAGCACCTTCAGACGGGTCCGTGATCAGACCCGTGAAGATCCTCTGATACTTAAGTAAAAAAGCAAGTTTAAAACACTCAATACTTTTCTTGAATAATATAAGATACGATAATCAATAATGAGAGGTAGACAACTCATTTTATAGAGATAAGAAGAAGCCCCTCGCCTAGGGTTTCCTTCTTCCACCACAACTCCATAAATATCATGACTCTGCCACAGCCTCAATAATAGGATTTCTCCCATATAGTAAGTTCTCATACATAACAAATCTCTTACCGTAATAGGCCTGGACCCAAATCACTCATACTAAGCCCATAGGCTAAATATTTACAAAGCCCATAAGCGAGCTCAAACACCACACAAAATACAAGAGACCACGACCCTATATGAGAACTCATCCTCATACTACAAGTCGCTACTCTATAAAACCAGATCGCTCATTCTTTCACTGAAACCATTCAACTCGCCCACCTCACAGAGAAACACCCTCTCCAGGAAATGAGGTCACTTAACATAATTACACTCATATATCAAATAAAATTACGTGTGGACATTTTGATTCGTATCAGCTAGTCCCTCATGTTCTAGGACATGTAAAACAAAATCATAATAGCACAATCACTATCAACAACAATAAAATATAAACACATAAATAAACCACCACATTTCAGGATCACAGAGCTCAACAAACTGAGTTATAATATTCATCTTACCCCTGTGAATTATCAAGCATACCTGCGACCTGCAAGAGTTCAGCCCCTTAAGCTCGCGTCTTTTAAGATAAGAGAATCACCTCACGGGGTACGACCTGCAAGACCCCAGATAAAGTCCCCAACTGTGTATATATAGCGACTCGAAACCATACTACCATTACCATCCGACCCCAAATCTTATTCAAACTCAAAAATTCTGAAACACAATCATACATAACCCCAAAAGTCAAAACACGTCTTTCTCTATCCATCCCATCCCCTTTAAACTTCATTAAATGCAAACTGACAATATGTCGGGTACGTGTCATCTCTCCAAATTCTCGGAGTATAATAAATCTGTGGGCCCAAAAATAAATGGCCCAAAACATTCCTGATAGTCGCTTCTACCTGTCCCATCAGCTTTTCGCCGCCCAACACAAAACCCCTTCATCTCCCTCATTTTCTTCTTCATCCGAAATACATCGCCATACTCGCTCTGCAACAAAGCCCATACTTCTTCGAAATTTTCCAAAAAACAGCACTAAATTCATAAACCCGTCGCCGACCTCCACGATACTAAAAATGGATAAGTCCCCAATCTTCCGTTCTACTAATGACTTTTAATTCGCACAAGTAGCACATATTTACACTGTATTTGTCACATTTGCTGAATTGTTGTGTTTTATGCTGTTTTTCCTCTTTGTATGCATTGAATATATGATGAGAATAGCATCCCCCAATCTTAACCCTCAAAACTCATCCCTTTCGCCTGACTCCAACCCTAGCGAGAACCCTTACATCTTTCAAAGGAGACGAAACCAACCCCCATCTCATGTTTCCAGCCCCCGCGACGAAATAGAAAATGATGTTCTCCCCGAAAATTCTCCTTCGCTCCCCTTAGCCCTCACAGATATTCTAGAAGGCATCCCACTACTCAAACCTAGTGCTCCAACTCCTCGAACACTTTTTGGAAAATCCTGTGACTTTAGCTCGCTCTATAGATGCTAGCGACCTACCTCCCTTATCTCTCTCGACTAAATCGATCAAGGATAATTATTGGCTACTCCCAGAGCCAGAGGTATTAGAGTTGTTCCAACAAACAATCAATCTCCTCGAGACGGCCCAGATAGTCCTACCCGACATACTTCATTTGGACCCCTTGCGACCATCTCCCGACCATATAACCCTGTTCGACGAGCTACTTAGGGCAGGACTTAGGTTCCCCCCACATCAATTTTACATTGACATCTCACTTCTGTACAAAGTCTCCCTTTTACAATTAACTCCCAACTCCTTAAAAAATCTAGCGGGCTATATTATATTTTGTAAATATTACAACACTCAGCCCGATCCGGCTTTTTCCATTTCTGTTTTCAAATAAAATATCAGAGTCACTCTTTTTACCTCGCTACCCATACCGGTAAAGCCCGCTTTCTAGTAAATCCTTCCAATAAAGTTCCTGAGTGGAAAAAGAATTTCTTTTTTATGCATAATACTGCAGACTGGCCTTTCATCACCGAGCTACTAGACCATACCCCAAAACAATCCAATCCTCCCAGCCTCAAACACTCTCCCATTCTACACAAGAAATACTCCGACCAGCTCGCGGGGTGGAGCAAGCGCCCATTTGACGTGGTGCTGCTCACCAGCTGATCTAAGGTCTTCAGATATGTGGGCATTGACTCTCGCCCCCTTGCCCCGGACCTCGTGTTAACCCGAGCAGAGTTTGGCAGGTCTCCTGTGTTACAAATGTTGCACTAATATCTAAACAATTATATTCTATACTAAAACTTCACTTATACTCACAGATGCCTTTTGCGAAGCGTGTATCTCCTCAAGATCGGTGAAAATCGTGACGCAGACCGAGCCACAACCTGAGATCACTTCGGCACCTCCATCTTCGATCCCCAGTGTAGATGAAATCCTAAATAAAGCATTCGGAGCAGAAACGAACCCAGAAGACGAAGACGAGCCCGAAGAGAGCCGTCTGACAAAAAAGACTTCGAAGGGAAAACGACCTCTCCGAGCCTCTGCCAAGAGACCCAGCTCACCCGCTCCAAAGTGAAGGCGACTTCGCAAGACTTTCAGTGGGGCGGCATCCAGCTCACCGAATTTGGAAAAAGATTTGGCGAACTGCGAGGATGCGGACGCCATTAGAATACTTCTTCAAGAACGCGCCCGGACCCAGGTATACTTATCATCACTTCTGACCCTCAAATCACGTAATAACACTAAATATTAATCTCGCGCTCTCTGCTTGTATTTATTTTAAACCCCTACACACCTTATTCTCCACGGTGGCTGTCCAGCTCGCGGCCCGCGCCGAAGATAACGAATTACAGAAAACCTGCGAAGAGCTAACCGCACAAGCCGAAGAGCAAACAAAACAACTTTCTCTCACACAGGGCGAACTAGACGAGGCCCGCAAACAACTGCGTGCAAGCAAGGAAGAGAATGGCCTTCTGAAAAGTCAAGTGGCCAGTCTGACGGATGAGACGACCCGCTTGGCCAACGAGCTTCGAGAACATGTTAAGAAACTTGTGGATGTTGTGCGGACTAAAGAAGAACAAATCAAGATGGCTCACGAGCAGGGCATCATTTAGGGGCGCCGAACTTTTCTAGTGAGTGAGGTGGGCCGAAAGTTCGTAAGTTCGTATCGGGAGGAGCGTATCAAGGCCTTCAGATAATCAACCTCATACCTTGGTAAAATGACGGTGGGGAGCAGAGAATGGGTTCGCAAAGCTTTCGGGATAATCAAGGAACAGCTCGCAGCCAGGCAAGTGACCTACGACCCGGATGTGAAGGCTATCGTCGACCAGATGACCCCTTTCAGTACCTGGAAAGGCGATTTTAAGCAGCCCATAAATGCCAAATGGTGGTTATCATGCCAAGGCCGAGCCGTCCTTTCTGCCAAACTCTCCTCCGAACTAGATGTGCCAGCTGATGATAGGCTCCCCACTTCCTAACCCCCTGCTGCCGAACCAAGCACAAAAAACCCTCTACCTGCAGCTTCTGAAAAAACTGTTTAAAAGACCTGTATAATTACTTTATTATTTCGTAACAGAGATCCTTATTTTATTTAATATATGCATAACTTAATTTCTGAACACCTGAAAACCTGCACTTAAGATTCGCACAAAACTTCCAACTTTACGATCTCATCCAATCACGATTCATTTTGAGAAATCGCGAAATCGTAAGAACAATCACACCACACATCAATCCAATCACACAAAACACATTAACTCGCATAAAGCAATTATTCAATCAAAAACATGTAAGTCGAGCGTTGGCTCGCATAAAACACTCATTCAATAAAAAATATGTAAGTCAAACACCTCCACCACTAAACTATAGAGAACAAAATAGCTCGCGAAACTTCATTCATTATATTTCTCAAAACACAAACTTTATGCAGGAGAAGCACACTCCGGCCCAGAGATAGCTTCTCCTCGCACGAGTTGATTGTGAAGTGAAAGTGGTTTGTGCGAGTTGTTGTGGCGGGAGAAGCTATCTCTGGACTAGAGTGTGCTTCTCCCGCACGAGTTGATTGTGAAGTGAAAATGGTTTATGCGAGTTGTTGTGGCGGGATAAGCTATCTCTTGACCGGATTGTGCTTCTCCCGCACGAGTTGATTGTGAAGTGAAAGTGTGTTACGCGAGCTGTTTGATTTTTGTGGC
>BMAC01007401.1:0-10447 GCA_014905375.1 Phtheirospermum japonicum
ATATCACTCTCCATTTGCCCAAGTGTCGTGTGTATATTGTCGGTCGTAGTCTCAATAGAATCAAACTTAGCCTCAATTGAGGCCAACATAGTGGTCAACGAATTCAATTCTTGAAAAATGGCCAAGAGAGTCGGGTCGAGGGGTGGAATAGGAGCATGCATCGGAATATCGAGGGCGGGAGGGGCATTTTGGTCATTGGATCTCAAACCTACGAAGTACGCATACGGATCGGGATCATGAGTGCTATTGGTGGCATCAAATGGGTCATAATCGAAATTGGAAGTGAGAGAACCATCATGTAGGCCGGGATTCGGGCTCGGCATATCGGATAATTTTGTGGAGTACCATAGCCATAAGAGCCGGAAGTTGGGGCGTGCATGTTCGGATAGGAGTATGGAGCTTGCACGTTCGAATAGGAATTTGGAGCTCCATAACCACCTAAGGAACCACTCACGCCCGAGAAACTATCAAACTCGACATGGTTTGCACCATGCCCTCCCATGCCGGGTTGCCCATATCCATATCCACCATTGGCAACGTGGTTTGCACCATGCCCTCCCACGTTGCTATACCCATTATACAATGTCACATTCCCAGCATGGTTTGCACCATGCCCTCCCATGCCGGGTTGCCCATATCCATATCCACCATTGGCAACGTGGTTTGCACCATGCCCTCCCACGTTGCCATACMYAGTATACAACATCTCATCCCCAACATGGTTTGCACCATGCCCTCCCAWGTTKGGAATGTATCCACCAGAGTTATAGTTATACGTGCCTTGCATACTCAAACAAAAAAAATGTCAAATAACAAAACAAGCCAAAAACACAAAGAAATTACAATCAAATCGAAAACCTTAACCAAGCCGAGTCGTTGTAGTATAGTGATGAGTATTCCCGCCTGTCACGCGGGTGACCCAAGTTCGATTCCTAGCAACGRCGCCATTTTGTTTACATARTTTTCGTGGTGTTGAAAATATTTCAACAGGTTCATGRCTTGGTATTATCGGAATTCGATTCAATTGAGGGTTTCAATGTGTTTCAAGCTTGGAAAATAAAAGGATAACGGAAATAAAATAATTAAAATAGCTAAACTAAGCTAAGAATTGAAGTTTCAAGTAGGTCGGATGCCTCGTCGTATGCCTCAATATGTAAATGCAAAGCAATAATGAAAATAAGCAAGAARATGCAAAGTTTCACCAAGTACAAGCATGCATGCACAAGGTACAACTGTGCATAAAAACTCAAATAATGAAAATTTTCTAAAATTGAAAGCACAACTAGCAAGAGCAATGAAAATCAATAAGAAAGTTCAAAACTTTAAAGAAAATAACAAGCAACAAAGAGTAGATCTACGATTTAACCTAAAACTATGCATGAAAATMAGATTTAAAATCAAGCATGTGAAAAACTCAAAGCCATGATGATCCAAGACCCGATCTACAATCTAGATGCRTCACTCATCTATAATTCATAGCCAAATCATAAGTTTCATCATGAATTCAAGTAGCTTAGACAAAAAGCATGAAATGAAGAAAAATGCATRAAACATATGAAATTACTTGAAATTAAACAAATCAAGGACTTGRTCTCTGATCTAAATGTGTCACTCAACTAGATTCCATAGTCAATTCACAAGATCAAGCACAAATTCTAATTCCTAAGGCAAAAAGCATAAACAAATGAAGAACAAAGCATGAAATTAAAAGAAAGCTTACTAGAATTAAAGAGAGAATCCAAAAGCTTGATTGAAGTTGCAAGGAATTAAAAATCCAAGGGAGTACTTGAATCCTTCTTGAGCTTACAAACCCAAGGCAAAGCTTGAAACTTAAATCTAGAGAGAGAAATTAAGTCTAAAACCCAAGCTTGGGTTGGGAGGAGGTATTTTACAAAATGAAAGAGAGGTTCTATTTATACAAGTTAATTAGGGGTAAATGGGTCTATTATGCCATATGAGCTTGGATTTCCATATATTGACCAAATTTGACTCAAAATGGTCAAAATAGACCATTTGGGTCGAGTTGAGCTCGATTGGCTCGGCAAAATTGCAAGGTGGCTCGACATGGGCCGAGATGGCTCGGCGCTGGGCGGGCTGGCTTGGTCGTGGTCGGCAGCTGTCGGTAGGTGCTTGCGAGCGTGGCCAGGAATGCTCGGCGGGAGTTGCGCGCATGGCCGAGGGCTCTCGGCAGGTGCTGTCGGCAGGCGTGCGCAGGCATGAGCGCAGTCGATCGACTGGCTCGGCAGTCGATCGACTGCTCTCGGCAGGATGGGCGTGGATGGCCACTCTCTGAAGCGCAGTCGAGCCATCCCTCGGCAGTCGATCGACAGGCTTGGCGTCGACTCAATTGCTCGGCTGTCGATCGATTGCGCTCGGCATTCTCGGCAGCTTTGGCGCTGGGTCTCGGCAGGCTTCGGCAACTTGCGGGCGAAACTCGGTAGCTGCGCGCGGGCTTGCGGGCGGGACTCGGCAGCTACGCGCGGGACTAGGCGGGCGTGACATGGCAGCGCTCGGCAGCTGCCAAGCAGTTGTGCGCGGGACTCGCCTTGGCTCGAGCCAAGGGCCAATTTTCACCTTCTTTTGCCTTCTTGTCAAAACCCAACACAAATAACCCCCATCCACAAATTAATTGAACTCATTTAACCATTTTAAGTATAAAATCAACAAGAAACACGAAAAGAACAACAAAAACGAGAAACAAGTGAAAACCTAACAAAACTCGACTAAAAAACTACTAAAATTAACATAAAATTCTAATTAAAAACACGAGACAAACACCAAAATTACATGCAAAACAACAGCTACAGCTCGGATTGACTCACTCACCTTCAGGAACATTCTGCCTATGTTATTAAGCTTTGAGAACAGACTGGAAGCTGGAAATGCATCAAATTCATCAACACAGAAGGATCAAGCCCTACTATTAACATTGCCAATCAGTACTCTGGTCAGAAAAAGGACACCCTGTACTGGTGTAGGAGCGAACAGAGGAAGAGGTCGCCACCCTTAAAGAGGTGGCCGAGGGAGGACCAACGGTTACATAAGGACGAGGTGGAAGAGGTTTCAGACCAGGAAACAGGTTGCCCTGTCAAATCTGTGGTTTACTTTAACCTCTCCTGTTGACAAGTGCTATTTTCGGTTTATATACTGCTTACATTGCACAGTCCTAATGCATAGAACAGCCTTAACACTTCAGCGAGCTCCTACTGCGCCCTATCCCGTGACTCAGTGCATTGATCCTCTTCTTTCTCACTGATGTCAGATTCAGGCAGCGATGCGAGCTGGTATGAAGACTCTGGAGCCTCTAATTATGTCACAAATGATCTTGCTAATCTCAACATCGCCTCAGAATTCCAAGGAAAACAACAAGGTTCAAGTAGGTAATGGATCAGGTTTGTGGTATTTCTCATATTGGTAATTCACAGTTTTATTCCAGTAACAAATCCTTTTTACTCAAAAAACTTTTTCATGTTCCGCACATCACTAAGAACCTCATCCAGTGTCTCTCAATTTGCTTAAAGATAACTCTGTTTACTATTGAATTTCATCCTACTTCTTGCTATGTAAAGGGCCAGGTTACACATCAAATTCTTCATCCGAGGCTCTCTTATGAATGGGCTTTACAAATTTGACATTCAGCTCGCCAACACCTCTAGCTCGCCATCAACCCCATCTACCTCCTTCATGAGATAAGACCCTAGTATCTTCATCACTGAGTTCAGTGATTTGAATAAAGAAGCAGCTTTACAGTTGTGGCACCTTATATTAGGGCATCCCGCCAATAATGTATTACAAGAAGTTCTTAGAACATGTAATCTCTCTATTAATAATAATAATAAAATTACCTTTTCTACTTGTTGTGCTTGTCTTCAGGGTAAAAGTCATAAGCTACCCTTTTCTCCTTCAGGAACTGAATATACAAAACCCTTTGATCTTGTACATACAGATGTATGAGGTCCTTCTCCTGTCAATCCTCGAATGGATTCTCCTACTATGTTTCCTTTATTGATCATTATACTCGATATACATGGATCTATCTGCTAAAGCTTAAATCTGATGTGCTCGCCGCCTTCACCCATCTGCAAAATCTTGTTCTTACTCAGTTTAATTCTAAAATCAAATCAGTACAAAGTGATGGAGGGGGAGAATTTATAGCTCTTACAAACCTGTTTCACTCCTTAGGGATACATCACCAAATCTCTTATCCCTACACACCTCAACAAAATGGCCTTGCTGAGAGAAAACATCGACACATTGTTGAAAAAAGGTCTTTATCTCCTCTCTCATTCTCATCTACATATCAAATACTGGGATGATGCCTATAACACTGCTGTCTATCTCATAAATCGATTACCCTCTAAAAACACTCAGTACAAAAGTCCTCATTAGCTCCTACTAAATCAAGTCCCCAGCTACACTCATCTTAAACCCTTTGGGTATCTCTGTTACCCTCATCTTAGACTGCTCAATAAACACAAGCTTCAGTTCAGGTCACTTCCTAGTACATTTCTTGGTTACAGTGAACACTATAAGGGTTTCAAAGTCCTACTGCCAGATAACAAAGTTATAATCACCAGACATGTGATCTTTGACGAGCTCAAATTTTCCTTCTCTAAAAATTCTGAACCTCACTCCTGCTCCAATGTTCAACCATCAATTCTTGGTCCTCCACCTCTTATACCACAAGCGACCTCGCCACATGTGACAGCGACCTCCACACAATATATCAATACAAAACCCTTCTAATCTATATGTCTGTTTTGTATGGTTCGCTTGGATAATAAAAACTTTTGGTGCTTTGGTTGCTTATGTGTAATCCGAGCCTAATGTATATCTAATTTTAATATTTTCTTTTATAGTATCTTGCCTAATTTAATATTTTTTTCTATTATATTTAGCATATTTAGCCTAAATTAATAGTTTTCTTTTATTATATTTTTTCTAATTCATCAATTTTCTTTTATACTACTAATATAAAAATTTAAATAAGTCATATATAATTAGTAGAAAAAGTCTAATTGATTATTATAATTAAAAATTCAAATTACATATGAAATAATTTAATTACAAAAAAAATTATTTATGAAAATAATTAAATAAATTGTATTTATAATAAAAGTTGAAATAATTTATTTTTGAAATTTTAAATATTATGTATAGGTAAATTATGATATATTTTCAATAATTGGAGTATGTAACTAAATATTAATAATAATAAATCAAAATATAAAAAAATGAAATTATATAATAATAATTAATTAATATTTATTAGACAATGACACAATGCGAGAAGGTTTGAGAGTATGACACCTTTTAAATTTTTCAAAGTATGTAACTACAATTATTAACAAAATTAATCTAAACATAGAAATATAAATTAAGTTAATAATAATTAATATAGATTAGAGACGGGTTGAAAGTGTGACATCTTTTGAATTTCTATAAGTATGTAAATATAGTTATTAATGAATTTAATCTAAATRTTAAAATATAATATTAATTAATAATTATAATAATTAATAAATTGAACAKGACACGGGTTAAAAACATATCCTTTTATTTTATTATTTTAAATTTAAAACTGTGTAATTTTCACAAATATATTTTCATATTTAGTTTTTTATAAATCTCGTGTAATACACGGGTGTTAAACTAGTCATGTATATATACAGAACTGTTGAATTTGTGTAATGACTTCTTTATGAGATCGGTACGGTAAATAGCTACCAAAATTCTTTGAAGTCAAGTCAACGCCGGCTCCTATTGCGATTATAATCAACAAAATGACCAAGCCAATCGCCTTGAGTTGATGTCCATAGCGTAAAACCAAGAGCCAAAAATCCATGTTATTGACAATGAACATGGGTCGGGTCTAAGTAGGTAATTTTGCTTACATCCCCCTCCTGACTCGCAAACATTTGAAAGCATGCCTTATGGGCCGCGTTTGCATGATATATTAAGGATAAGGACAAAAATATTAATTTCTTTTTTAAAAAGTAGTTATTTTTATTGTTTTACTCTAAATATATTTAAAAAATTTATTTTATTTTTTAAGAATACTTAATTTAAAATAAAATTATGTTCGTTTTTTATATGGTATCCAGTTGGTTTTCATTTGGTTTTTATACCAAAATAATTAGAAAAATGAACCCTGCAAAAAAATATGTATTTTTATATGGTTTACAGTTTGTTTCTAATGATTTTTGTACCTTAATAATTGTGAAAATGAACCCTTTCGAAACCATGTGTTTGTATATGGCTTCAAATTTGTTTCCCGTTGGTTTCTATATCCTAATAATTGGAAAGTGAACATTTTCAAAAACATGTATATTATATGATCTTTGTTTGTGTTTTTATATGGTTTTCAATTTGTTTCCATACCATAATAATTGGGAAAGTGAATAATTCAAAAACATATGTTCTTACATCATTTAAAGTTGGTTTTCAATTGGTTTATATGCGCGAGTAACTGGGAAAATGAGCTCTATCAAAAACATGTGTTTTTATATGGTTGTTTATTTATTTTCAATTGGTTTCTATACCCTAATAATTTAGAAAGTGAACTATGTCGAAATATTTATTTTTATATGGTTTTCAGTTTGCTTTCGACTGGTTTCTATATAGTATTCATTTGTTTTCTATACACTAATCATTGAGAAAATGAAACATGAAAAAATATTTTGTCGTGAACCTAGGGATTTCGAATGGAGATAACGGGAAGGAGACACGTTTGCAAGTCAATGCGGATAAGGGGGCAACATGGTCGAGGATAATGGGCAAGCAACGGGACGGGTTGTTTGAGGAAGCAGGACCCATCAATAATGGATTAATGGGACAGAGTGGTAATGGGCTAGGGAATTCTTATTTATGATGATGGTTAAGGAGAGGAGCTTATTAAAATTGGATATTTAGTCATTTTAATTTACCTTGTCATTTAGCTAAGATATTTTTAGCACATTGCTTGTAACTAATTGTGGCCCCTAGATCCTATTAATACAGGAAAAAGGGAACAAGTAATGAATCAGCACAATCTTTCTCTCTGATTTCCTTAACAAATCTATTTCTCTATCCTCCATCTATCTGTTTCTTCATACTCAAGCAGATACATTATCCATTGTTAMAACCATAAAAACATTACAAACAAATAAAAATATCAAATACATTACAAGTGGTATCCAGAGCCTAGGATCCTTGGAAAATGGCTGATGGTACTCGTACCAAGAACCTGCAAGAAGCACAAAAGAAAATGGACCAAAACCTGCAAACCAAAGCCATGAAAAGAGAAGCAAGTGAGCTAAAGCTTCAAGAGAAGATATCAGGAATTAACTCATATTTACAAGAGTTAATGGGGATAAACATGAAGTATGATCACCTAACTCAAACTTTAGCTGCTACGCAATTGCAATTACTCAACATGACCAAAGGAAAAAACCAAGCAGGTGAAGAATCCATCCTAGGAGGCCCTACCCAGGATACGACAGTGGGGAACTAACTGCAGAACCAGTAATTCCTCTAATCTAGAGTTATGGCTGAGACACAGAGTATGGGTTTCATCAACCCTGTTCCCAGATTGGAATTTCCCAGGTATGATTRCACATCCCTCAGATCTTGGGTGCTTAAATGCAATGGTTATTTTAAATTGATGCCCAATATCCCTAATCATCAGAAAGTTGTTTTAGCTTCTATGCACTTTGAAGGAAGGGCTCAATGGTATCAAAATCTCACCACATCACAGATAAATCTAACTTGGCAACAACTGATTGAAGTGATTTCAGCTAGATTTGAAGAAATGAAAGAAGCTAAGATCATAGCAGAATTCAACAAGCTAAGGCAAAATAGTTCATATGCAGAATATGTGGACATATTTGAGGAGCTAAAAGCATGCATGATGATCATGCACAACTATACAAAGTAATACTTCATAGCCAGTTTTATTAGTGRCCTGAGTGAGGTATTGCAAACCYTTATTAATATGTTTGAGATAACCACCTTACAACAGACAATTGAGTTGGGCAGGAAGCAGATACTGACCCTAGATGCTATTGCAAGAAAGTTCAAACCTATCACTAAACCCATTTCCCCCATGTTTCAGAACAGGAAACCAGAAAATCCCTACCCACAAGTTGACAAACCCAATCCAAATACCAACCCTAAAGCACCATCCAAGATTCTAATAGCTTCTGAAATGGCTGCAATGAGGGAAAGGGACCTATGCTACAACTATGATGAAAAATTCACTTATGGACACAGGTGCAAACAAAGAATAAATTATATGATAATGACAAAGGAAGAGGAATTTGAGTGTTCACAGATCACCAACACTAAACCACCTGAAGAAGAGACACAGAATGACCTCATGGAGGAGATACARATGACTCTAAATGCATTTTCAGGGGAAGATAACATTACCACCATGAGAGTGTGGGGACAAAGTAAGGAAGACAAGCTGCAGATATTAATAGATTATGGGAGAACACTCAGATTGATTCAAGAGTCTACTGCTACCAAGATAGGGGTGTTAAGTGATGGAAGCTAAACCCATACTAGTAAGGGTGGGCAATGATCAAAAACTAATCAGCACTAAGGTGGTAAAGGGTTTCAGCTGGGTAATGCAGGGGCACACTTTTTAATATTCTTTAAGGCTACTGAAGAATGAAGGTTGTGACCTCATCCCTTTGGGAATTGGATAAAATCATGCACTCTAATAGAACTGGACTATGAACACATGAATTTTACTGTGACACTCAATAGGCAGAGGATGAAGATACAAGCACTAACATCTATTGCAGATTGTTAGTTCATATAAGCACATTACTATACAAGATGATACATCATGAATGTCATACACAAATTGAGGAGCTATTTCTTCTAACCATACAGAGGGAGAACCGTGTTCAAGACACTCATTTAACACAAATGACAGAGTTACTAAAGGAATATAGTGATGTCGGAACCAAAAGGGTTACCCCTTGTGAGGGGAACAGAACACCAAATAATCCTAAAACTTGGAAGCATTCCCAAACACCAGTTCCCTTACAGACCGTTACATGACCAGAAGGATGAGCTAGAGAAGATAGTCAGAGAATTTCTATTGAGTGGGGTCATACAACCTAGACAATGTCCTTTTGCATCACCAGTGTTACTGGTAAAGAAGAAAGATGGCACATGGAGGCTCCGTGTAGATTACAGGTACCTAATTGCTTTTAATACCCAGCATGGCCGGTTTGAGTTCCTAGTCATGCCCTTTGGGCTATGTAATGCCCCAGCCATCTTACACTGCCTGATGAACCAGGAGTTCAGTGGTTGCCTAAGAAAATATGCCCCTGGTGTTTTTTGATGACATATTGATCTACAATAAAGAATGGGATGAGCACCTCCAACATGTGGAGAGTGTGTTGGGCTTACTTAGGGATAACCAACTATTTGCAAAAAAAAAAAGCAAATTCCAGTTTGGGCAAAACCGATAGAATACCTGGGCCACATCATTAATCAAAGGGGGTAACTACTGACCCCCAAAAGATATAATGCATGACCAATTGGCCTGTTCCAAGGAAAGCCAAGCAATTGAGGATATTCCTAGGTTAACTGGCTACTTCAAGAAGTTTGTAAAAGGATATGGTCTTCTAAGCAAGCCACTTACTAATTTGCTCAAGAAGTAAAAGCTTGTTTGGGGTGAGGAAGCTGAAGTAGCCTTTCAGAACCTAAAAAAGTCTATGACAACCACTCCTATTCTGGCTCTACCTGATTTATCCCAACCTTTTACTTTGGAAGCTGATGTAAGTGGCTATGGGATTGGAGCTGTACTAATGCAGTAAGGGAGAGACCTATAGCCTATATGAGCAAGCTTCTATGTCCTAGGAATCAGGGGTTGTCTATATATGAAAAGGAATTCTTAGCTGTTTTGATGGCTATCCAGAGGTGGAGACACTATTTATAGGGGCACAAGTTCATTATCAGAATAGATCAGCAGGCTCACAAACATCTACTAGACCAGAAAGTTATGAACCTTACTCAACAAAGATAGATCACCAAATTGTTGGGCCTGAACTGTGAAATTCAATATAGGAAATGGAAAGAGAACAGGGCAGCTGATGCTTTGTCCAGAGCCAAGGAAACAGAAGGAGTTATCTTTGCACTAACCACCATAACCCCTGTCTGGATGCAGAGAGTGATCTAGAGCTATAAAGGTGACACTTTTGCCAGCAAAATACTAGAAACTAAAGGCATAGATACCACCACTTACCCAGAGTTTGAAATAAATGGGCGGCTGATCAGGTACAAAGGGAGGCTAGTAATGGGGAAAGATGTTGAACTAAGGAGGGGTGATTCTTAATGCCATGCATGGCTCTGCCTACGGAGGACATTCAGGAATAGGGGGAACCTACATGAGGGCAGAAGGGGTTTCCTACTGGCCAAACATGAAGGCTGGAATTATCCAAGTGATTCA
>BMAC01007408.1:0-11128 GCA_014905375.1 Phtheirospermum japonicum
CTTATAATTGTATCTATATATGTCGATAGTATGAATTTAATATGCACTCTTACTGAAATAAGAGAAACCACTAGCTACTTGAATTTTTAATTTGAAATAATGAATTATGGGAAAAATACGAGAACAACCAATGTAAGTACTTTTTTTCCTTTCAATTATTTTTTTGTTTTCAATTCTTATTGTTAGTTTTAGTTCGAAATTTCCAAAATTTGATCGCAAGATTTTCGGCCGTGGTCTGCTGAAGATTCAGGCAATTCTTTGGAAACCAGTGGCCGAAATATCCATTAATTTGAGCCACATTGACGCTACAATTTTTAAATTTCCGCCAGTTGAGACTTTCTACATCGTTTTTGAACAGAAGTAGAAATTGATTTTCTCGATTCCTATAAAACTGATGCAGAAACTGTTTTTAAAATCTCGTTCTCAACTGAATGAAATTTGAAGGAAATCTCATTCACTACTGAACAAAACTTGAGGTAAAATTCATCTTCCTATTGAAACTATCACATAAAGTCGGTCAATGAGCAATTGAAACTATCACATAAAGTCACATAAAGTCGGTCAATGAGCAATTGAAACTATCACATAAAGTCGGTCAATGAGCACTGAAAATCCATTTGAACCCTAGTTTTACAAAATAAAAAATATATATATATATATATTTAGCTATATATTTCGTATTTCTTGTTAATATCAACTTAAACTTAATTTAGAACTATGTTTACGTTTGTATTGTTTAGACAACAAAATCCTTGATTTTTGTATACAAACCTTGAAAATTAACAAGAAAAACTGAGATACTTCAAAACCAAAAATTGGGGAGGGAGAAAAAACCCTTCATATATCGATTGCTCGTTGTTGATCCTCGCTTGATATCATGGTGGTTGGAGCTGGTAGTTTTTCGGTGGGTGGAGGTCGTCACGGCTGAGTTGCTACTTCTTAGAGATGAGTTTCTTTTTTGTTTGAAATAGGTATAGTTAAATTTGTTGGGTGGGTTGGGAAAATAACTAATTGAAGATCAATGGTAATTATTCGTCATTGGTGACGTTAGTAAAAATATTAAAAAAAAAATAAAAATAAAAAAAACAAAGAAAAGATGCATTAGTAAGCGGGTGCGGCTCGTGATATAAAAAAGAAAAAACCTTCATATCCATTTCATGGCTGGGTCAGAGCCCATAATGCCTGTCCTTAGTTGTGTCCCTGCCACCACGGAGACGAAGAGAGGTTTTAGGATTTGACCGATTTAGCGTTTAGTACATGAAACTCCAAACAAATAAATTCTTGTTAGATCATCTTCAACCTAAAAACTTATTTTTAAATTAAAATAATATAATAATTATCACATCAAACAGTAATTGATCTCCCGTTGAATATATTCTCAAACTCAAAAAATATTTTAAGATATTCCTTGTCGCATTACTTTTTGTATTTTTTTAATTATTTTTTTGAATAATACCTATATAGTTATCAGATTTACAAATTAGACTCCTTAATTTTGTTAAATCAAAAATAATCTAATAAGAATAATTATTAATGATATAATTTCATACACAACAAATGTAAGAAAATTTTAAATTAAATATTTATAATTCGGAATGTGTTATTTATTTTAATGTTGTTGTTATGAATTTCAATTTATATATCAATGCTAGAAATTTAAGTTTTATGTTAATATTAACTTTTATAACTATAAATTAATTTATTCTCATAATTAACATATTATAAAATAAAAGTAAAATATATAACATATAAATAATAATAAATATCATTATTATATTAGGGTTACTTTGTATATTTATTAAATATAAAGAGCTAAATTGCAAAAAAAAAAAAAAAAGATTAAATTTGATTTTGCGTTTCCTACGGTGCCAATCGCAAATTTGCGAGAGAGAGAGAGGAGAGAGAGAGAGAGAAAATCTGCTGCAACCCCAAAACTGGGTTTGCATTTGCCGTCCCGTTGTAGGAAATCTCTATTGCAAAGTACGATTTTGGTACCCGTTGGGATCCCATTATTTTTGCCCGTGGAACCGGTTCCACACTTTCACAACCCAAGAGAATGTGGGTGAGCCCAAGCCCAATATCCAAATTAATGAATTCTCTTAAATTAGGTAAGGGGGCTAATTTTATGTTCGAATTAATCAGGTAATTTTTCATCATCATCATCTAATTGAAACAAAGGTATCATAAATTCTATGATAGAACTATGTGTTCAATGGAAGAATTTAAAATCTGATAGAAGGAATTGAAAAAGTATTTGAAATGATACGATACAAGATGAATTTGGAATCCACTATAGTAATCCAAACTAAGAGTTCAGGATTTTAAAATTCATATATATTTACGATGCAACTAAAGTTGAGATCCTATATTCTAGTATTTAAGATTTCGTAAATTCGAAATTATGTGAATAATAAGAATATTGTAGGTTTAAAATCATATTTAAAAAAACGGATGATAAAGTGTTATTATATCGTATTTGATATCATATCGTGAATGAAGAAATGCATATTGTTGTATTATTATATTTTATTAAATAGTATTTAATTATTTAAATATAATAATGATTGAATAAAATAAATTAGATGTGAATACAGGAACCGTTGCCCAGCCTAAATATGGCTCTAATGACTATAGGTAGGATACATATAGATGTGGACTTTGGCAATGACCTTTAATAAAGACTGTTATTGCACCTAATAAGACGCATGAAAAGGAAAACTAAGGGACTAGAACGTACATTCACAAATCATAATTGCAATTACTGTAGGTTAGGGGCAAAAACTCCTACCTTTTCCTTTACGCGCATTTCATACCTAATCATACAACATTCGAGTGACACACAGCTATGCCGGAAAAATGCAAAATTTTACGATTATGGGACAAAAAGTTATCCTTTCTAATGTCATTTAATTTATATTAATGTAAAAGTCAAAACAACCTTCGCATAATCATAATCAGTTGTCAATTAAGTACGATAAAGATTAAAAGATATTTTAGTCAGAAATTTAGGATTAAGTAGGTGAGAAAGAATTATTTTTCAAGAAATTATTTTTATTGAAATTTAAGATAAATAATATTGCGCGAGTTAACTTTTTGACAGTTTTTTCTTAGTTTCATAAGAACATTTTGAACAATTCTTTTCCAACCAAAGTTGTTTTAGAGAAGTGTTTGCATTCATCACACAAAAATAGTCTAGGTACCATAATTAATTTATCATTAATTTTTTATTTTTACACGTATTTTTAATTATTATTTTTAAAATACTAATATTTTTCATGATAAATAAAAAATTGATGATTACAATCTAAGTTTTTGGAGTTGGTATACCATGGACCCAGGTGCATCTTGTAGGATGCACCCGGTCCCACCACTACATATGAGAAAACCCTAAAATTACCACGTGAGCAGATTTCTGGAGGGGCCTAATTCTACGCGCAGTGCGTTTCACTTCCCTCTCATGCTCTCCCCACGCGCTTCAAAAAAGAGAAAAAAAATGCTCAGACTTCCAGATCTTCCGATTTTTCTCTGGTTTTTGTTCAATTCTCTCCACTTCCCATTCAGACTCTCTCTCATTTGCCGGCGATTTTTCTCCACTTCTTTGGACGCTCTCCGTCAACTGACCGTTCCGTCGATTTTGATGTTTTCTAGAATTTGAAGCTAAACATCGATTTTGAGTTTTTTTTTTTTTTTTTTTTCTGGATTTGTTCAAATTTCTCGCTTCTGAAGTGGTTCGAATTGTTGTTGTCATTGAAATTTTTGTTTCATGAGCTTTAATATGTTTTTACCTACAAAATTATATTATTGCATATCAACTGTTTGTAAAAATGCCTGAATGAAAATTCTACATTAGTTTAAAATCTTATTATCTTAAGATCATGAATATGTAGTTTGTGATGATATGTGCATGTTATGTATGATGGTATGTACATTATCTATGTGATGATATTTGAATATATTATCCTTTTTCCTAGTACTGATGATGAATGTATATATGGTCTGCGTGTTTTGTGTGATGATATGTGCGTGTTTTGTGTGATAATATAATATACTTTTCTTTTCTTTCTTTTTTGGATTATAGATGAATATATGTGTAGTTTGTACTGTTGAATATATGTGTAGTTTGTCATGATATGTGCATGTTCTGTGTGATGATATGTGTATGATCTGTGTGATGATATGTGAATATTTTATTCGTTTTCCCAGGGACTGGCGATGAATATATATATGTAGTTTGTGATGATATGTGCATGTTCTATGTGATGATATGTGCACTATTTGTGTGATGATATGTGAATATCTTATTCATTTTTCATGGGACTGGTGATGAATATATATATATATATATTATATATATATATATATATATATATATATATATATATATATATATATATATATATATATATATATATATATATATATGTAGTTTGTGATGATATGTCCATGTTCTATGTGATGATATGTGCATGATCTGTGTGATTATATGTGAATATCTTATTCATTTTTTCTGGGACTGAAGATGAATATATATGTAGTTTGTGATGATATGTGCATGTTTTGTGTGATGATATGTGTGTGTTGTATGTGATGATATGTGCATGATTTGTGTGATGGTATATGATATTTTATTCTATTTTCGTAGGAACGATGTATTTTCATCCACATATCGTCACGTACACCGGCCACATATCATCATATACATCATCCACTTATCATCACATAAAATAGCCGCATATCATCACATATATAACTTTCAAAAATATCATCACAACAAAACCAACACATCAACAGATTAAAAAATCTCTGAGAGTAAGAAACAAACCCTATAGTTTGTTTTCACAATAAAATGAAGATGGAGTAAAATTAACCAAAACTCACGAATAAATAATAAAAGAATACAGTCTGACAAATAAAAATAACCTATCTCTCTATTCTTTCATTTATCGAAAAAATACTAACTATAAACTGATTTTAAACTAAAAGAATTACAACTCAAAAGAATATAGTAATGGTTGAAACTTTGAACTCGTATTCGAACTAACAACTGTGAAACTCGAACTCGATGTTGGACCAACACTCGAATGCACAACATAATCGTCTCCGGCAACTGTAGCAATACCATCCTGAAAAAAAAAGTACACAATTAAAAAACATGCTAATGTTCTACGGCCTTCTTAGAACAAAGAAACATTTTCATCGAAAGTGAGCTATCAACCCTCTTCCTATCCTTCCCCTTCCTAACACTAAACCCAACCCTGAACGCATGATCATTGTACAAATTATAAGACTCGTCAAGGGAATTTACTATAATGTCAACCAGATCATCATCCCGCATTRTTCTCTCAACTAACCGACTATCACCAACAATAGAATTCACAACATAAGACAAAAAAATAAAACAAACAAAAAATATGTGATTAATATAAATATTAATCACATATTAATATTACATATCATCACATAACACTGAGACAACTCATCATATATTTCTTTAACATATAATCACATTTAAAAATCACATAGTACAAATTTTTGCTCATATATCATCAGATACAGAATTTGCATATCATCACAGCTAACTACACATATCATCACATAATGCTGTCACATATCATCAGATACAGCTACAACTCATCATATATTTCTTTAACATATAGTGTTGCCGTCACCTGCATTTAAAAATAATAGGTTTTATTTGAAAATAAAAAATTAATAAAAAAATAAATCTAAGACATAAATTTTGTATGACTGAATAATTACCCAATCACCGACAACAAACAGGCTAACGAGGACCGAATTATGGAGGTCTTTTTTTATCCGCAAAGCACAAATATCAAGACACGCGAGTCCGAAGCTCCATAGGACTTGAAGGCCCATCGATGCAATGAGATAGCTGAATCAAGAAGTTATACGGTGTCAACTCTGTTGATGAGTAATATTTAATTGTCTCTTTGTAAAGGACAAAATATCTTATGAATGATCTGGACCAAACCAACATACATGCTTATGAGGAAATTAAGTAACACAAATGTTTAAGAAATTGAGACCACTTTGTGGATTTGGAATTCATGAAGTTATGATATGCATTTAAGACTTGTTGCTATAAGCTGACTCTTGGGAGGGGTCTAAGTGGCTTAAAATGAACAACACTAACAAATTAGTCCTTTGGTAACTTCGAAATGTCACCATGAGCAAGAGCAATTTGTTTTTTTTAAATACCATAAAATATATATTTAACACCTTTACTTGATTGAGCAGCTTGAACATAATTGTATAAACAGCTATTATTTCCAAACCAACAAAATACTATGGAAACAACAATTTTATACTACTACAGTCCCAATAATTCTTGAAAAATAATATCAAATTCAGCAATTCCCAAAAATTACTAGAAAAAGAAAAACAAAAACAAAATCAGCAAATCCCAGAATAAAACACCCAAACTCAAGAAATATTATAACCACCTAATAATCATACAGCCATAGATCCAAATCATTCATCTAAACATAACAAGGCCTCAAATTAAATTAATTTTCTTTTATTGCATCCTCCCTTTTGGTAATTTATAACAAAGATTCGGCATTAAAACGCACCAACCAGAATTAAATTGCAAAATTAAAATCAGACTACTAAACAAGCAAAAAACGAAAAAGGGCACACAAAATAAATAAAGAAAATTATACMAATAAGCGGTGAAGTTAGAAAAGCCAAGAGCAGAAACCATAACTCCAATCGATCCAGCCGCAAACAAACATTGCCCAACTCTTAATAGCAACCCACTCACAGTTCCAGAACTACCAAACAAATCCTTCATTATTTTTTTCCCTCTTCCTAAAAATGGGCCCTTTTTCCTCAAAATCCCAAAAAGGGCCCCCTTCAAAGCCCTAAATCTCCCTAATCTTCCCCATTTTTTCCCTAAAAAAGAAGATTCTGCGTTATTTACCGTTAAATTCGATGGAGATCGCCGTTGCTGTTAGAATCGATGAGGATTACGTTATTTACCGTTAAATCCGACTGAGATCGTCGTTGCTTTTAGAATTAATGAGGATTGCTCTTGCTGTTGAATCCGATTGAAATTTGGCGATGGAATTTTGGCGATGAAAAATTGGGGATCGCGCGTGTCATGAAAACAGATATTCAGAAAAAAGAATGAGAAAAGCGCGTAGG
This sequence comes from Phtheirospermum japonicum, assembly GCA_014905375.1. NCBI lineage: Eukaryota > Viridiplantae > Streptophyta > Magnoliopsida > Lamiales > Orobanchaceae > Phtheirospermum > Phtheirospermum japonicum. The sequence continues at coordinate 7,168 of BMAC01007408.1, forward strand.
GTTCTAAAATTCTATTTTATATGTGAGAATAGTTGCACCTTGGAAGGTGCACCTGGTCCATCTAATAATTTACCAAGTTTTTGTATTCCAATTATAAATATACTAATTTCAACACTAATTTATTTGAATTATTAGTTAAAATTACTAGATTTGAGAAGGCCAACTTGAAGCTATTAATTAATTGCACATCTGGTTGATGGGTAATAATAAATGAATTTGCACCAGATATTTTCAAATATTAATAGGAACTGCGAGAAAAAAAAAAAAAAAAAAGTCCAAGGAGTGTTAGCAAAAGTGATTCTAAGGATTTAGTTAGAAAAATAAAAAGTTTACATTTCAGTGTTTGTAAAATTAATATTCTAATTCTACTTCATCTATCAAATTGAAAAAATAAAAGCCTTACTTTAGAATTTAGCTCCTGATTCTGCTTTTGTTCTTGCATTTAAACTAGGGCAACACATCGTGTTATCATGTCGTGTTTGTAATGCACTATAGTTTATTTTATATTTTTTTATTTTATTCCGTCAATAAATGTCAATCTAACTAAATTTGTAATTTTGTACGGTTCGTGTTGTGTCGTGCTATATTGTATACAAGTTTAATACCCGTCTATTGCACGAAATTTATCAAAAGATAAATATAAGAAATATTTGTGATAGATTACAAAGTTTTATTTAAGATGAAAATTTCAAATGATGTATTCTCAACCCGCGCCTTATACATGTCTAATTAATTTATTAATTACTACAATTATTAAATAATTTTATATTTTAATGTTAGATTCAATTCGTTAATAATTTTTATTTACATACTGATAAAAATTCAAAAAAAAGTCACATTATAAACCCGCGCCTAATCTCTATTTATAAATTATTGTTACATTGTTTTATATTTTAATGTTTAAATTAAATTCGTTAATAATAGTTACATCATTTGGAAAACCAAACAGCTGTCATAACTATCAACACGTGTCGTATTGTACCGATATCTAATCAATACTAATCAATTATTATTATCATCATCATCATCCACTACAAAAAAAAAAAAAAAAAAACATCAGTTTTCCGAGGGAAAAAATCGAGGGAAGTGTTCCCCTCGGTATTTTTGAGGGAAAAACCGAGGGACTACAATATCCCTCGTTATTTTTCGAGGGAAATATTTCCCTCGGTTTTCCCTCGAAAATACGTCGCCATATTTGCCGCCATAATTATTGAAGGATTTCCGAGGGCATTTTTTTCGAGGGAAAATAGTCCTCGGAAAAACCGAGGGGACAAAATTTCCCTGGAAGTTTATTATTATTATTTTTAAAAATTACAAAAATCGAGGGGAGTGTTTTCCCTCGAATTCAAACCGATGGACAGGTGAAGCCCTCGGTTTGTTTCCGAGGGAAAATTAATCCCTCGGTTTTTTATTTTAAAAAAATTGAAACAAAACCGAGGGAAAAATAAACCCTCGGTTTTTCAATTATTTAGAAAGAAAAAAAATAGAAGAAAATTAGAAAAATTAGTAAAGAAAATATAAACAAAACCCAAGAATTTACGAAGTGGGCGGGGAGGGGTGCGTCTCGGCGTCGTAAAACCACGAGGGTCGTGCGTCGATCGTTTCGTACGCGTTTTCTATTTTTTTCGATTTTAAAAAAATAGAAAAAGAACTCAAAAAAATAGTAAAAAATAAAAACAAAACCCAAGAATTTACGAACGGGTTGGGGAGGGGTTCGGCTCGGCATCCCGAAACCACGAGGGTCGGGCGTCGATCGTTTAGTACGCGTTTTCTTTTTTTTTTTTTAATGAAAAAATGGAGAAAAAACTCGAAAAATTAGTAAAAAATAGAAATAAAACCCAAGAATTTACGAATGGGGCGGGGAGGGGTTCGGCTCGGCGTCCCGGAACCACGAGAGTCGGGCGTCGATCGTTTAGTAAGCGTTTTCTATTTTTTTCGATTTTAAATGAAAAATGGGAAAAAAAAACTCAAAAAATTAGAAAAATTAGTAAAACATGGAAACAAAACCCAAGAATTTACGAACGGGGCAGAGAGGGGTTCGGCTCGGCATCCCGGAACCACGATGGTCGGGTGTCGGTCGATAACTATGCGTTTTCTATTTTTCGGATTTTCTTTTTTAAAAATTGAAAAAACCGAGGGAATGGATTTCCCTCGGTCCAAACCGAGGGACTAACCTTTCCCTCGGTTTGAAACCGAGGGAAATCCAATCCCTCGGTTTTATTAATTATTTAAAAAATAGAAAAAAAAATAGAAAAACCGTAAAAATGAAATAAATCCTATCATCTTAGGCCACGTGGGGTGGTTTTGACCCAATTTCGATCGAAAAATATCAACGAACACGTGTGTATCCATACGTGTCGTATAATTCGACCAACAACAAGATACGATTAATCGATCAACTCCTTCGGTTGGAAACGCGAAGCGACGAAGCGTCGTGATTTTGCCGAGGGGGCGGGGAGGGGTGCGTCTCGGCGTCGTGGAACCACGAGGGTCGGGCGTTGATCGTTTAGTACGCGTTTTCTATTTTTTCTCGATTTTAAATGAACAATAAAAAAAAAACTCGAAAAAATAGAAAAATTAGTAAAAAATGGAAACAAACCCCAAGAATTTACGAACGGGGCGGGGTGGGTTCGGCTCGGCGTCCCGAAACCACAAGGGTCGGGTGTCGATCAATAATTATGCGTTTTCTATTTTTTTTCAGATTTTTTTATTTTTTAAAAAATTGAAAAAGCCGAGGGAATGGATTTCCCTCGGTTTCAAACCGAGGGACTAACCTTTCCCTCGGTTAGTCCAATCCCTCGATTTTTTCAATTATTTAAAAAATAAAAAAAAAAAAAAAAACGTAAAAACGAAACAAATCCTATCATCTTAGGCACGTGGGGGTGGTTTTGACCCAATTTTGATCAAAAAATATCAACGAGCACGTGCGTATCCACACATGTCGTGTAATTCGACCAACAACAAGATACGATCGATCGATCAACTCCTTCAGTTGGAAATGCGAAGCGACGAAGCGTCGTGATTTTGCCGAGGGGGCGGGGAGGGGTGCGTCTCGGCGTCATGGAACCACGAGGGACTGGCGTCGATCCTTTAGTACGCATTTTCTATTTTTTTTCGATTTAAAGAAAAAGGAAAAAAAAAACTCGAAAAATTAAAAAAATTAGTAATAAGTGGAAACAAAACCCAAGAATTTACGAACGGGCGGGGGGGTGTTCGGCTAGATCTAATATCGATTATGCTTTGAATATCGTAAGTAATTGAATATAATAATATAATATTTATTTATTTAATTTTAATGTTAATTATTTGAAGATTCTATTTGAATACAGGAGCGGGAGACGGGTGAGCCGGCTAAGGCGTACGATCTTTTTGTACGTATGCACCAAAAGAAAGACGGTGCGTGGATCGATACGAGATCTAGTAATATTAATGTGAGTCTCTTTCTTATTTTTAACTTATTCTTTGATTTTAATGTAGAATTTTACTAACGAGTTGTATTTCAGGAGGAGTACGAGCGACAACTGGAGAAGGAACGTGCGTCTTCCCAGGATGCGAGTACCGAGGTTGACCCTGATCGGATTTTCTTCGACGTCGTCGGGTCGATCAAGGGATGGCATTACGGCATCGGCTCGTATGGGAAGGTGGTGTCTGCTGCGAAGGGTTTTTTTCACAGGCCGCTCTTCTTCCACCTCTTCCCAAGCTGATAGGACCCCACGTCAGAGAGCTCGAGGCTCAGAGGGAGGAGTTGGAGGTTACCAAACGAGCCTCAGGAGGCGCAGAGGGTGGAGCTCGAGGCGATCCAGCAGCAATATGCCGAGTCTGAGCAACGACGTGTGGAGCAGCTTGAGGAGCAGCGGTGACAGCAGGATGAATTTTAGGAGCAGATGAATGCCCGGATAGCTGACATGTATGCTCATTTCCAGCAGTACCCCCCTCCCCATCCATATGACAGTTTGATTTT
>BMAC01007454.1:0-13021 GCA_014905375.1 Phtheirospermum japonicum
ATATAGGGGTGGGTTCAAATGAGAAACATGTCATTATATGCGAACCTGCGAACTAGTGCTTTTATTATACAATCCTAATGCTTTTAATTAAATAAGGAAATACACAAAAACTGATCCATCCATTTAATTAAATATAAGGCCCATAATTGACCCTAGGTTCACATATAGGAACATGGTTCTCATTTGAACCTAATCATATATATATATATATATATATATACATACATGGAAGCGGCTAGCAAAGAATCGAGTGCGGATAGAACCGTTCATTACACATTTATCACACAAATATTGATATTTATCATAATGAAGATGGACATTTATTAGAATAAACATGAAAATTGTACATATTTATATATGTTACGTGCTCATATATTTACGCTTAATACAGTGGAGATGAACATTTATCATAACAAATATGAATATTTATTATGATAAAAATGAACATTCATCACAATGAAAATGTGATTCCCAAATATGAGTATATAGTATAAGATACACTCGGGTGCACCTAATAATTTGTCAAATATGAGATATTAATTCGAGATTTATGTGAAAATGAGACTTTGGTTTTTCAAAGGTTATAATGCACATCAATTAGAATAGTTCATTGTATGCCCATAAAATGATTTAGGGCAAATTATTAAGTATACCCGTGTGTACATTGTACCATACTCTCGAGTGAAAAGAGCATTTTAAATGTGATGAATGTACATTTCTGTCAGAATAAATCTTTATATTTGTATGTGATAAAGTTTTATCTTTACTGATAAATGTACCTTTATGAAAACGTAACACACATAAAATGTTCATAGTCAATGTAATGAAGATGTTTATGTCTGTTCTGATCATCTTAATTGTAATAAAGATTTATTTCTCACATATATATATATATATATATATATATATATATATATATATATATTAATCATTTTCAATATGAAAAATATAAATTTCAGTATGATAAATGTATAATTTTTCATAGTAGAGATGAACACGTAACAGATGTACGGTTAATCGTACAAACTTATATATTGATTGTATTAAAGGAAAATTTTTATTTTTGGTTCATTATATTGTCCACATTCCAGAAAAGTTACGTGATATTTGACCATCATCAAACAACATCTGCTAAGTTGGAAGATTCATTAATAAAGGTTCAAAAAAAGCCCGATCGGGGTTTTTTGCTCACGTAGCGTGATTCAATACATTCTTATCATTTTTCTTTAATTTTAATCGTTATTGAAGAAAAAAAATTGGGAAAAAATTTAGTTTATATTGACCATTGTATCGAATTAAACCACATGCTCCACTGCTTGTGCAGGCACCCCGTCAATTCCTTTGAGTTCGGTCTTGCGACCGTACTCCCCAGGCGCAGTGTTTCACGCGTTAGCTAGGTCCCTGATCCGCGTAGACCAAGGGCGAACACTCATCGTTTACGGCATAGAAAATGTAAGTGACATTGATGATCATCAAACTACGTCTGCTAAGTTGATCAATTGATCAAAATAGGTCCAAAATGAGTTCGATCGAGGTTTTTTGATGATGTGGCATTATTTTATATTTTTTTATCAATTTTCTATAATTACGACATTAAATTAAAGACAAACACCTGTTTTGTTCTCTGTTTTCTTTTTTTGCTTTTCTTTTATCTTTTCGTTAATCTAATTCATAAATTTTTACATCCAAAAAATAAAAAAAATTATAAATATAAAAACATAATATAAATATTAAATAATATATATAATAAATATATAGTTTTAAAAGTCATTTCTCATATAAATTTCTATATTTATTTTATAGTTTTTTAAGATTCGTTTTATATATTTATATTTATCTCCGAGTTTATTAATATTTATTAATTAGAATTTTAATGATAATAAAAATTATATAAATTATTATATTTTTTTATAATTTTTAAGATTTATTTTATATTTTTTATATATTAATCACAAACTTTGTTAATTTATTAGTATTAATTAAATTTTATTAATCTGATTAAAAGAAAATGATAAGAACATAGAGAATAACGTCACGTCAGAAGAAAAAAAAACTTATCAAACTTTTTCTGGACCTTTTTGATAAATTGGTCAATTTAGCAGACGTGGTTTGACGATAACCAATTTCACGTACCATTCCAGTATTGTGGCCAATATAATGGACCAAAATAAAATTTTTCTTAGTTTTTTGTTTTCAATTGAATATTTAATATTAAACAAAAATGATAAGAAAGTATTCAATCACACTATGTCAGCAAAAAAGTTCGATCATGCCTTTTTTGGACTTTTTTTTAATAAATTTACCAACTTAACAGATGTTGTTTGATAATGATCAACGTCATATATCTTTTTTGAAATGTGTTCAATACAGTACATCAAAAATAAAAACTTTTCTTGTATTAAATATTCATCTCTAAATATACAATATAAGTGTAATAATGACTGAAGATTTAGACTTGACTGGATCGGACCCGTTTGATCTGATAGAAACTCTCAGTAATCGGATCATTAATAAGTCAATAATATAAAGAAAGAAAAAGTCACAAACATCCAATATTTGCCATTGCTTTTTTGGGATACTTTTACACTTACACTCGTCCATTTTCGCAAATATTTTTACACTGTTTTAAAGTTATTCAACATGAAACATGCATGGAAAATGAGATAACGCCTCAATAAATATGATATAATCACACAAGATACAAATATGTAAACAATAAAGTAACAACTTCTATAATATTAAACATGAAAAACTCAAGCAACACATGTTCATAAACAATGTATAAGTGTCCATAAAATCATAATCAATGTCACATGACTCATAAAAATGTCCCTTTTTATCAATAATATGGGTACTTTTGGCCACACTTTTATCCGGTTGAATTAATGAATTTTTCGTTAAACTAAAATTCCATACCAATAAATTATAATATAAAAATTAATATATAATAATAAAAAATAAATATATCATATACAAAACTCAGTATATAATATCAAACCAATATTTTTGAGTAAAACCAATATATAATAGTAAAAAAACTTATATATCATAATTACAAGTCAGATAAACTGACGAGTCATAATTTATCAATCTCACCTGATACAAATCTTTAAACGATACTTTTTGGTAAATGATAAGCGATTGAAGGGGAGTTCAAAGGAGAAATACAAAGAACGGTGGTACGACCTGACTTGATGACAAGTTGTCAAATAGCTCGAATAGACCTGGTTGGGACGAGTTGAACTGATGCCTTAGGAGAAGAAGAATGAGGCGGAGGACGAGCCTGTAGCTTGATGAGAATTATCCTGACCTGATCTGAGGCCTTGAATAAGGTTTCGGGAGATCAGGTCAAGAATTCTGAGAATTTAGTGACAGAGCTGACCTGCCCTTTGTGGAGGAAGCTTCTTGGTCAGGTCGGCCTGAGTAACGGCCCAAGATTTGCGGGTTTTATTTTTGAGATCTCGGAAAAGCCCCACTTGACTAAGTTTATAAATATCTCAACCTCAAGGCTGGAAAAAGTATGATATTTTGTGCATTTTTCTTCTGGTTTTGCTTATTCCGATCTCAAATGCTTAACTGACTTAAGTATCGGAGAGGTTTTCACCGGAAAACCCCCGGTGGTCCTTTCTAACATGTCTTTATTGGAACAGGCAGGGATATTCTTAGGGAAAGGAGCAGATGTTCTTGGTGTAATTTTCAGGGTGAAACAATTGGCGCCGTTGATTCGTACATTTTTGTCACGAATCTGCACTTAATTGAGTCTTATTTTAGTCGTTTTATCCTTTCTCCGAGCAAAGACTAGAGCTAAAATTGCATTGTTTTGCATTTTCCATTTCTTCACTTGATTTTCCGGCTTATTGATCGACAATTAATCCAAACGAGAATGATTCTGTGGTTTTCTCATACAGTTAGAACGTCTGGAGAATTCAGAGCACGAAGATTGAAGGAAAAACGCTCACAAATAGCTATGAAGACACTCACCGATCGGACAGTTCATCTCTCCGATCGGTGGAACTAGGGTACCCGCACACCGACCGGGAGAGCTAGCGCACCGAGCGGATGCAAAGACAGAAACTTCCGTCCGATCGGACGAGGCTCATGACCGATTGGACAAGAACGTTACGAGTCTGATTTCTGGAGATTTCAGTTACGAAACGGCTGAGATTGCTCTTAAAAAGGAGGGAGGCTAGGGTTTGCGCCAGAACCACACAGAGAGGCATTTTTTGGAGGCTAGAGACATCACACAGCACCCAAAAGGTTGAGAGAATTGACACATCTCTCAGACCTCTAGTATAAATCCGTGCAACGCCGTGTCAAGGTTCAATTCGCAGCAGCCGTCGTTCCTCGTTAGGATTCTGGGCTCGTGACAAGTCTAGGGATTCTACGCAACTCGGAATGCTTACGTTCATCGTCTTCACTCGTTGAAAATAGTTCAACGATTAGTAATCTCTAAACTCATAGTCTTGATGTTTTTGAAATAATTTGGTTAATAATTCGATATGAACAGTAGTTGGTAATGTTTCGTTAGTGGATTGTTGAAGTTTTGGTGATTGGATTCATATCTTTGTGTTTTCGAATTATCGATTTTGGTTGAACCATTGGATTGAGAATGGAATTATGATTGGCTTAGTTATAGTTTGTGAAGCATCTAGTATTTGGAATGAAAGWTGATCTTAGTTRTTAGAAGYATTTGATTGATAATCGCTATCGTTGTTTACAATTGTTGGAATGATGTTTAGTAGCTTGCAATAGAATTACTATAGCTGTTTTTCTTATAACTTGTCGAGAGGTCGACACCCTCGAGACAAGAAGAGTTCGTCTTACTTGCTTTAATGATTTCTAAACAATTACAAAACCCCTTTGAGTTCGCGTGTTTTTAGAGATAGAATTGTGTTATTAGTATAATAAACATCGTTTAATCCGATTTCCATTCCTCGAGAGATCGACCCGAGTTAGCTTGCTAAGTCTACAACTTTAATGATTTCTACAACTGAACTTTCGTCACCTCCCCCCAAAGTAACCCAACCGCCGAAGATGGAGCCACCCCGGACTGCCCAGCGCATGGCCAGAGCTCTGGCCCAGGAAGAAGATGAGAGCTTTTCTGCCTCGGATAGCGACACTTCGAGCAAAACCAACCCAGAACTTACTGAGCAGATGTAGAATCTGCAGAGAGAGGTCAGAGAAGTCAAACAAAAGATGGCGGGCGCGGCTGCTGGACAACTACGGAGAAGCACCCCATTCACAGAGGCTATCATGCGTGATGACCTACTGGCCTCTTACCGATCCATGGGCTTTGAGTACAATGGGACAACAGACCCATGGGGTCATTTGAGCCGATTCGAGATCGCAGCCACCTTGCACAAATTTTCTAATGTTGTCATGTGTCAGGCCTTCCCCACGACTTTCACGAAATCAGCTCAACTCTAGTTTAGCCAACTGCCCCCGATCCATAAACAACTTTGATGAGTTTAGTTCTGCATTCTTGCATCAGTTCACCAGTTGCAGGAAGTATCAAAAAATTCCGCTAGAAATGTTCAGCTTGAAACAGAAAGAAGGCAAAAGTCTGCGCGGATATATCAAGCGATTTACGGATGCCAAGTTGGAAGTGCCATCAGCATCCGAAGAGCTCTTGGTCAATGCTTTAGCCCAAGGGCTCAAGAAGGGGGAGTTTTTCCAATCCTTGATAGTTAAGTCAGCACTGAAATTTGGAGAGCTCTTGGAAAGAGCAGAAAAGTATATCCACTTGCAGGAGGCCTTGAATATAAAAGATGATGGGGAAATGCGGAGGGAACGACCTGAAAAAGAAGATAGGACCCCGATGAAGAAGCCCAGGACTGATCTGGTAGGAAGTCATCCTCGGTTTGATAGGTACACACCTTTGGCCTCACCTCAAGGAGAGATTCTACAGGCAATTGAGCGGCAACTCGATCTCAAATGGCCTAGAACGTACTCCCAAAAACCAAGAAAAGAAAAATCTGATCGATTCTGTTGATATCACTATGAATATGGTCACTACACAGATGGGTGCTGATTAACACGGTTTTTTCTTGATTTTAATTAGTATTTTAGTTCGTTTTTATTGTTGATTTTGGTGAAAGTTGGATAGATTGAGCATATTTTCGTATTTTTTTTTATCTCCAACTTATTTTATCGTAATTATAGTTAATTAATTTTAAGTTTATTTTAGGTATTTTGAATATTCTTGGTTTGTAAATAGTCGAGGATGGGCCTACGAGTGAAGTTTCAGCGAAAACGGGCCTCGATTTGAAGTATTTAAGCTGACACTGGGTACTAGGCTGACACTGGGCTACCCAGTGTCCGAGTCCTGCCGACACTGGCTGCCGATCTGCTCGCGTCGACGCCGAGAGCTGCTCGCATCGATCGACGCCCTGCCGACACTCGGTATGCTGATTGACACTAGGTTACCCAGTGTCAGCACAAGAAAGTCTCCACTGCGTCGATCCGGACCGCGTCGATCGACGCTGGAAACGCGTTTTTGACGCGTTTTTAGGTTTTCTTGGTCTCCAAGTCATGAAATAACTATAAATACCCTATGTATTTTGGATTTTTACATACATTATCATATTCCTAGGGTTTTAAGGCCTTTTGGGGGCTGACAACCCCAACGAGTGCCCTTCGATTTTTAAGTTTATCTTCATAGTTCTTAATTTTAAATTCTTAGACTTTAGATTAGTTTAGATTAGCTATTAGATAATTTAGATTCGAGATTTCGCACCAAGACACTGTTATTCTTCTTCATTTAATGAGTAAGTTCTCAAATTCCTTAGTTTAATTTAGTTTAATTAATTCCTTATGCTTTTAAATTTCTTGCTTACTAGTTTAATAATTGATCTTCAAACAAACAAACCCCCCAAGTATGATAAATTGTATGAATCTTGATTGTGTTGATGATTGTTATGGGTTTGTGATGATGAGATTGATGAGGTTTGTTGGCTAGATCTAATGGGTCTAGAGCGTATATTCGTTGTAAACCATCAATTGTGTTTTCCCAAAAGATCGTGGAGACGAATCGAAACTCTAAAACCTTTGATTCTTAAATCTTTTCAAAACTTTAATTTTTATTATTCCTCGTTTAAATTAATTTATTGTTTTTATGTGTTTAGATTAGGATTTTATTCTTATTTCTTATTCGTGAAAATCAAACACAGAGAGACGACTTGAGTCAAGTTATCAACCTACACGCGATCCCGTTCTCTTGCGGGCGAGCTTTTAAATTTTTTACAAATATTTATAAGTTATCACTTATACACGCTCAAAGACAAGAAACTCAAATCACAAATAGTCAACTTTGACGGGATAAACCAGACAAACACAATAAAGGACAAGAATAGTAATCAATCACGTTCAATTACTAGTTTTTACAGAACCACGAATCAAATTGCACAATTATTAACAACACAAATCACTGCTCGACTACCACCCTCACCCTCTCTAAAATTCGGCAATCTCCAAATTGCCATAAATGCATATAAAGATTAAATCAAAAGAGGAAAAGAGTAAGAAAAATGTCCCTGAAGACCAAATAATCGAGCAGCTCCAAACAGAATTGTGCAATCGTCGCCTCGCCTTGAATCACGTGATGAAGATTGTCTTTACTAAAAACTACGAAAACAAACAGACAAACAAAACAAATAACAAACTAACTAACTTTTTTTTTTGGTATTTTCTTGATTTTTTTTATTTTTTTTAGAAAAAATGAAAACGAAAAGAAATAAAAGATACATCAACAACCGATAATCCTACCTCGCTCACGTGCCCGGTGGCACGTCATCATTAGGTCCCTAAAATGGAACAATGTCCATTGGATCAGTAGGGGGAGCAGGTGGCCAACGACCCATCATGTCCATTTGGAACTTGGTGAAGTTGGCCGTCAAGGCCGTCAAAAGCTCATGGTTCCTATCCCCAACCTCACGAGCGTAGCGAGCATCCTACCTAATCGAATGAGCATCGTCCTATATGAAAGATAGCCTATCATAGACGTTCGTCTTGAACCCTGCATAGTCGGCCAGATAGGCATCGAAATCAGCTCTCTCAAATCGAGATGACTCGACTGCTGCCTCATCATCGGAATCAGCAGGAGTCCCAGTGGCAGTCCCGACAACAGTTCCAGCATGGCTCCTATCATCCTCCTCCTCATCGCGCTCTATCAATTCCCACAGTTTCGTCACGGGCTTCGAAATCCCCTTAGCTCACCCCATGAAGACGCACTATCCTCGTCGCAAAGACCAACGACTAAGATCAAAGCTGATGTCATCTTTCTTTGGCGCATACCGACACATCGTAGCGAGCCCAGTGATAAAAGTACCGTGGGAGAGTGGAACGGGCCTCTCGCTGCCCATTTTTTGGACGTTCCTGATGCTGCGTAAAATGAGAGGGTATATCTGAACCGGCTTCCCCCGCTTTATGCACCACATGGTGTGCAGCTTGTCCTTTTTCATGAGTGTCGGCTCTTCCTTTCCGTGCAAGCATCTCGAGAGCAAATGGTAGACCGCATAGAGCGCATTATCTTGAACCATAGTAAGAGGATATTGGTTCCTCGCCACCACACCCGGGAGCTTGATCTCCTCCCAAAAACGTTGTTCATTATACTCGCTGTCGTGTTCGTCCATAGTCGGTCTCCCATTAATGTCAAAGTACGCCTCAATCGCGCCGGCGTCGAACGTGTGCTCCTTACCCCCAAAGCGACACCTCAAAGAATAGTTGGCCAATATCTCGTAGATCATGTAAGACTTGAGCATCAACTGCTCGTAAGCCTTAACCTGGAGTCGAGACCATTCAACATAGCCGAGGGCTTGGCTATAGTGCACGAATCGCTCGACATAGGGATCATTCTGGGCGACCAAGCGAAGCCAATGCTCGATATCTATAGTAACTGGCCGAACAATCTGCCGATTCATCAATGAATTATACAACTCGGCTTCGGAATCATAGACCCTAAATTTGGCCCCCACTCTCTTCTCCATGTTTTTACGCTTCTTTGAGGGCTGAGATGACGACATATTTCCAGAATCGAGTAGATAAAATTGGCCTAATTGCGGCTCAAAGTCAAAATTCTCTGGATTGCGGCGAGTAATAGTAGCCGGACTGCGGCTTGAATTGGGTTGGAAAGCAACCTCGGTTTGCGGGGAAAGATCGGGAAAAATCGAGAGGGCAGAAGCTGCTAACGGTTTGGTTAGCGGTAGGTGTCACCTCTAAGGGTTAACGGTTCTTAATGGTCTTTGTAACCATTTGTGCTACCGCTAAGCCTTTTGTCGAACACCTTTCATGCAGAAATCTCCGCCAGAATCTCACCCCAAATCCAACCAATTTTTCAAACCAACCCCTGCAATCTCAACCCAAGCAGTTCGAAATCAAGTTCAAGAGTCAAGCCAAGCTTACCCAATTTCCAAGAAGAGGGCCGTCGTCTTGTTCCTTGGAGTCCGAGAACAAATTGGCCAGAATGCGGCCAAAACATGTTGGGAGGCGACAAATTCAAAGGTGCACCGAAATGCGGTTCATATTCACCGGAGTGCGACAGATTATAATATGCGGTTGGTTGAGATGAATTTGGATGGATTTTTGAGTTGGTGCGGTTCCTTCAGTTTGTTGAGCGTAGCGGATTTGAACAAAATAACAAAGGCCTTCAATTTTTAATATTTATAGTTTTTGTCATGGGCCGGGCCTTGCACGAGCTACCGCTAACCCTACCGCTTACCCTTTGATTTTTGCTAACGGTAGCCTTAGCGGTAGCGGCTACCGCTAAGTGTGTAAAATTGCAAAACTCATGAAACATCAAGTCGTACGAGCGTAAAATAGTAAGAACACCAAATCATAAGAACATATAATATTAATCATAGCAAATTGTGAGCACAAAACAGTATAAAAAGAAATGAAAATCTAGATAAATAGGATAACAATCCCAACGTCTCAAAAACAAAATAGAGAAAAACTGCTAACTAGAACTAGCTACTCTAAACATCATATGAGTTCATGGAACTAGGGCTTGAGGGTGGTTTAGGTCCATATAGTAGATCTTCTAGCCTCTCGATCTCTGCAGTAAGCTCTTCAATCTTGGTTTGCGCCTCCGCCAAATAATCCTCTAGCTTGGCAATAGTAAAAACATGTGTCGCCTCTTCAAGCAAAAACTCGTGATTCTCAGACGTCAAGTCACGAATCGTCGCTCTAGCCTCGTACAAAACACTGTGAAGTGCATCCAATTCCCTTTCATGATATTCTTTGCTCACCATCCCGTGAGAGTTGCGGAGTTGTGGCTCGGTGGATTGTTTCACCATCTTCGTTCATGAGTCCAAAGTTGAAATTCGATGCCGGGAGATGATCAGAACGTAGCAAGAGCTTAAAGGATTTATGAATAATCAAGTGTTCAAGGGGGTTTATATAAGAAACAAGGGTTTTGAGAATAGGAGTCCCAGATTCTTTCTTAACCTAAATAAGGTAGGATTTAACAACACTTACCTGATTAAATCAAAATTCTTACAAGGAAATAGATCTAAACCCTTAATTAACCCCAAATTCAATTCAATACTTACCTTAGTAGCACTTACATTATGGAGGCGAGTTCCCAAAAATCCGCATCCAAGACACCCCCAAAAATCTGCGTTTCTGATCACGCTAGCGATAGCCTTAGCAGCCAGGGCTACCGCTAGCCTACCGTTAAATGTCTCTAAAGGTGGCTAGCGGTTTGGGCTAACGGTTCGTTTGCATCATAAGGACCTACAAAAATACGCTAGTGGTAGCCTTAACGGTTTAAGCTACCACTAAGCAAACCGTAAAACCTTTCTGTTTGTGGTTAGCAGTAGCCTTAACGGTTGAAGCTACCGCTAAGCAAATTGTAAAAACCTCTCAGTTTTCAGCTAGCGCTGGTCTTAGCAGTTACAGCTACCGCTAAGCCACCATTAAGAGTCTCTGTTCGTAGTTAGTGGTAGGTTTAGCAGTTGATCATTGCCGTTAAGCATGAGCAGCATGCTAACGGTAGTGTTAATGGTAGGAGATACCGCTAACCAACCATTAAGTCTCCAAAATTGGCAAATTCTCCTAATTTTCTGCACATTAACACACGCATCAACGTACCACATCAATTAACTCAACTAAACAAAATATATACATAAAATAAAAGAGAGAAAAATCAAAAGAAAAACTAAAGATAAAGAAAAGGAACACAACGCTTTCTCGACGAGAACTCTAGCGATCAATTTTCAGCCTTAGGTGGATCCACTAACTCCACTACTTCACGTCTTGATTAGTCAGTGTCCCATCATGATAAAGTTTAACTCTGTGCCCGTTGACTTGAAAAGTCAAATCCTTCTTCTCATCGTACAGAGTGACCGCTTCAAACTCGTTTAACTCTTTAATAAAAAAACGGTCCACTCCATCTCAACTTGAGCTTACCCGGAAACAACTTAAGTCTAAAATTATAAAACAGAGCTAACTTACCAACCTCTAACTGTTTATCAACAATCCTCTGGTCGTGACGCTCTGTCATCTTTTTCTTCTGCATCCATGCGCTATCATACGCCTCATTTATTATCTTTTCCAGTTCAGTCAACTCTAGCTTCCTATACTCACCAACTTCATCGTAATTCATATTCAATGCACGAATATCCCAAGTCGCTTTATGCTCCATCTCCACTGGCAAATGATATGCTTTCCCATAAACAAGGGGGAAAGAACTCATACCTAGCACTATTTTCTATGTTGTCCTATAAACCCACAATTCATCAATAAGCTTCATCGCCCAATCCGTTCTGTTTGGCCTCACTGTCTTCTCAAGTATGGCTTTCAACTGACGATTGCTGATCTCGACTTGTCCCGAAGTCTGTAGATGATATGGAGTGACCACCTTATGCTGAACCCCATACTCAGACATCAACTTCTCAAAAGCTCAGTTACAAAAGTGACTACCACCATCACTGATTATCATTTTCGGAATTCCAAATCGACTAAAGATATTCTCTTGCAAGAATTTAAACACTACCTCAGCATTCGCCTTGCGAGTGGGAACCGCACCCACTTGGATATGTAGTCAAATCCAAACAGTATATACTCAAATTCACTACTCTTGGGAAACGGTCCTATGAAGTCTATGCCCCAAACGTCAAAAATCTCCACCACCTGATTGGGCACCAATGGCATCTCATCTCTCTTACCAATGTTTCTGGTTTGTTGGCAATTATCACAAGTCTTATAGTACTCGTGCGCATCATCAAATAAGGTCGGACAATAGAACCTGGCTTGAAGAACTTTAAACGCCGTCTTCTGGGATCGGGAAAATTTTATTTTTAGTACATTATGTTGGCCACTTTCCAGAAAACGTATGTGATGTTGGCCAGCATCAAATCACATCTTTTAAGTTGGCAAATTCATCAAATAAGGTACAAAAAAGCCCGATCGGGCCCAAATGCTGATGTGGCATGATTGAATCATTTCTTATCGTTTTTTATTTAAATTAAAATTGCAAAATTAAACAAATTGATCCTAACTACCTAATATAACCTCAACTTCTTGAATATAAATAAATAAACAAAATAAATATAAATTGACCATCCATCCCTAAATTTTCAGAGCCCCTTCGTTTCTTTTTCTTCAATTTCAGAAAAACTAAAAATCTTATTGATTAAATTCCGAAAAATTATATTTACTTCTTATTTGATCCTGCAAAAGTCCATCTCCAGAGCCTCTTTTGGAACAATTTTATTTTTCTTACAAATCCATTTTAAAAACAATTATTAAGTTCAACAAACATGAAACATGAAACATGAAATGTTAGTCCTTTCTTTTTTCCCATTAAACTCAATAATCAACAACAACAACAAAAAAAAAGATGTCATTTAATAACTATAAGCCACACCAAAAGTTTTCATCCCCAAGTTTTACAAACAAATTTTTTGTCTTCTTCTTTCGTCCAAACCAACCCGAAACCATCATCCCAACCATCTTCCTCAAACCTTCGCAATATTTTTCCCAAACCCAAAAGGCCGTCGAAGCCCAGAACAACTCATTGCTT
>BMAC01007495.1:0-12542 GCA_014905375.1 Phtheirospermum japonicum
TTCTTCTTTTTTTTGTTCCCCAGAAAATTTGATGCACAAGAATATTCTATTTTCTTCTGAAGCAAAAGGTTAGAATAATAGCGCAATTTTTTTTTTAATTAAAAATAAATAGAAACTTGCTTAGTGATTAATTAGGGAAATAGATCTCAAACATATATAATACTAGGGGTTGCAAATCATATTATTGCGCATAATATTTTTTTTTTATTAAAAATAAATAGAAACTTGCTTACTGATTAATTAGGGAAATAGACCTCAAACATATATAATACCAGGGGTTGCAAATCATATTATTGCCCATGATTCGTGTCGCAATATCGAGTTTTTCTATTTTCTATCCTATAACAACAATGTAAATCTAACACAATTTGTGTCATAAAGGTTTATAAATCTTCAATCTAATTCTTACAGCAAGCAATCTATAAGTCTTTTATACTTAATGATCGTTCTCCATCTCCTTTGTGAAATTAGTAATCAAATTCAAGAATTTAGTTGAGCTCTAATATTCAATGTCGTACTAATATAATGTTTTTGTATTATTTTGTTTTAATTTGCTCCAAAATTATATAATTTTTTTGCACCCACCCAATTATGTCATTTGGAGATTTTTCCGTAAATTCATCGCCGGCATAATTTTAAGGGAATATTTCGTCGAGTATTTTAGGGAACAAAGTTAAAAAATTGCGTACATCAAAATGCAAGGTCAAATAAAAAATACTTAAAAAGGGCAAAGTAAAAAAAAAAAAAAACACATATATTAGGGGACAAAATAAAAATCCCAACATTTTAATATTTTTTATCAATTTTAGTGTTTGTTATTTCCTCCGATCAATCTCAAAGTGTGAGTGTTTAATAAAATAAAATGTCTTTAGCCAATAACTTTCAATTGGAATATCATGAATGTGGAGTGTATGGTACATTGTGAACGAATGAATATATATAAGAGTTAATTGGTAAATATGAAAATCATATCATATTCATGATTTTTTTTTCTTACATATTCATCACATACAAAATAAATAAGTGATTAATATTATTAATTGAGCAGATATAAGGGTATAAAAAAAAAATATAAGATTTGATAAGTAGAAAATTGCGCATGTTTTTCAGTGTTAAAATCATATTTTTATATGCAATTTACTTAGTTGCGCCTTTGATTTTTCTTCTTATCGACACATTGGATCTATGATACTTCAATATTGAGTTTTATGTTTATTTTAGGGATTTTGAAGTATATTTGTCTTGAGATGGACGAATGCGGACCTTCGAGGGGAGATTTAATGAAATTGGACCCCGAATTGACGTGTTACCACTAACACTGGGTCTGTTATCCCCACTGGGTTACCCAGTGCCAGCGCAAATTCGGGAATTTAGAGTCCTGGGCCCGCAAAACGAACAGGCCCAGTTCCGTGCCTTTAAAAAGGAACAGCTGCGACAGCAGCCTGAAAAAAATAGAGAGGAGGGACAGTGGAACGAGATTTTGGGGGATTTCTACCTCTGGAGATAGGGGAGAGACAGTAGACATTAGAAAAAAGACAAGAGACAACGGATTCAGAGACACAACGCCATGAAGATCCTCGACAGAGGATCTCTACGTTTGCCAATTCTCTGGTTCTTTTCTTTTCTTTTTATTTTAAACTCATGGCTATGTTTAATTTCATAACTGATATGTGTAGCTAGATTTATTTTGGTTCCAAATATGTTGCAACCCTAATGACTTGATTTTATTTTAATTAATTCCCTTGATTATTTTCTATTATTTTTATGTAATTTATTGTGTTATTCTATCTTATTAATCAAGATGTGTTTTTACTTTTTCTAACTTGATCACCTAGATTAGGTTTTACATATTTGTCGCTAGAATTAAACCTTTAATTCGGAATTGTTATCGTGTTTGATTAGTTTGTGGCGACTAATATTCGCAATATTAGGGATAACATGAACTAATTTAAATAAACCGAACTAGTGGGTTTATTTATTAGACTAGCCTATTTTCCTAGTTCTAAAAGCTGTTGTTGCATTAAATCTAGAGAGCTTATTTTAGGTTGTCCAATAGGTATATTTAGTCGTAGAGCTTTTTTCGATTAATTATTCGGACAGGGAGAATTCCAATAACAGAACTTATTGTTATTTAGAGCTAGTGATTTCAGAAAATAATAGCACTAGCTGTCACAATTAATTAGATTTAGTCGAGGGAGGGTGCAGACGGAACCGTGAGCCAAAAGTTTTCTATATTATATTTTTATCTATATTTTCGTTGTATTTACTTTATTTTTACTATTATTATTTATATAAAAATCTTCAACAAACCCTTTCGATTAGTTTTTATAATTCCAATTAATATTATATTATTACAATTGAATTTGTAACGCCCCATGATCGCCCTCCAGACTTGACGGTTAGCCCAACTGTACCGACATGAGTCTTTTCTAACGCGCTTTGTCCTCACTCACGCGCACCCTGGGAGATTTCTAAGTGGGTCACCCATCCCACCTCTACTCCATGACAAGCACGCTTAACTTTGGAGTTTCGATGAGGGAGCATCCAGAAAAAGAAGATGGTATGAATTTACCAATCAAATCTATTGAGCTTTCTTAGGCAATCTCATAATTTTGGGTGTTACAACCTACCCCCCTTACACTCGCGACGTCCTCGTTGCGATTAAGCCATCTTAGGATCCGTTGCCAGGCGTTGGGATTCTAGAGGTGGCTCCTACGGGTTCAAGAGTAGTAACCGTAGGCTATCCCGATCTTGGGCTCCCTCTACTGGGGCCTTCTCCCTCACGGACTTTCCAAACTCGTTGAAACCTTGTCCCGCATAGCACTTAGTTCCCGATTTTCCGACTCGCAAAAATCTCTTATACCATTTGTAACGCCTCAGTATCGCCCTCCAGACTTGACGGTTAGCCCAACTATACCGACATGAGTCTTTTCTAGCGCGCTTTGTCCTCACTCACGCGCACCCTGAGTGACTTCCCGGTGGGTCACCCATCCTACCTCTACTCCAGGCCAAGCACGCTTAACTTTGGAGTTTCGATGAAAGAGCTTCTACAAAATAAGATTCACCTTGTTGGTATGAGTTTACCAATCAAATCTATTGAGCTTTCTTAGGCAATCTCATAATTTGGGGTGTTACAACCTACCCCCCTTACACTCGCGACGTCCTCCCGTAGGCTATCCCGATCTTGGGCTCCCTCTACTGGGGCCTTCTCCCTCACGGGATTTCCAAACTCGTTGCAACCTTGTCCAGCATAGCACTTAGTTCCCGATTTTTCGGCTCGCAAACATCTCTTATACCAT
The DNA here is from genome assembly GCA_014905375.1 of Phtheirospermum japonicum. Classification (NCBI taxonomy): domain Eukaryota; kingdom Viridiplantae; phylum Streptophyta; class Magnoliopsida; order Lamiales; family Orobanchaceae; genus Phtheirospermum; species Phtheirospermum japonicum. The sequence goes on from BMAC01007495.1 coordinate 3,300, forward strand.
TTGTAACGCCCCAGTATTGCCCTCCAGACTTGACGGTTAGCCCAACTGTACCGACATGAGTCTTTTCTACCGCGCTTTGTCCTCACTCACGCGCACCCTGAGAGACTTCTCAGTGGGTCACCCATCCTACCTCTACTCCAGGCCAAGCACGCTTAACTTTGGAGTTTGGATGAGAGAGCTTCTAGAAAATAAGATGCACCTTGTTGGTATGAGTTTACCAATTAAATCTATTGAGCTTTCTTAGGTAGTCTCATAATTTGGGGTGTTACAGGATTCACACTTCTCGTGGGATCGACCCTAACTAACACTTACTACTAGTTAGTGGAGGAAAGAAAAGAAAACTTTATAAATGAAATTTACCGCGTTGCGACGCTGCCGGGGAGTGGCGCATTTAAATTGTGATATTTGAATATTACTTGAATTTTTATAGGTTTAAATTATTTTATTTAGAAGTAATTTTTATTTCTTTTTTTTTATATAGGATTAGTCTCATCATCACCCCCTCCCCTCCCCGATTTGTTTTCTTTTTTTATGATTTTCTACTGCCGGGGAAAGGGTCACCCCATACCAGCATGTGGCGAACAAGACTTACGAGCATTTGACAGTGCAAACGATATTTTTAGGAATGCCAGCGTACTCTCATCATTTCTATGCTTATGATGTTATGTATGGAATGGATGGACAACCTTTTGAGCATGACGGATCACCCTTCGAATATCAAGGCCCACAATACTATCCCGAGTCGTTGGTTGAACAAAATTTCGGACCGTTGATAGAGGATATGATGAAAATATTGGTGTCTAATACTTTGCGATCCCAGCAAGACACTAGGGCCAGCATAGGAAACTTAGAGTGTCAAGTTAGCCATTTGGCGGAGCACATCTGTCGTTTAGACATGCAAGTGGGCGATGAATTGTTGTCTCACCCGTAATAAATACAAGAAATGTGAACGACATCATGCTGCGAAGTGGGAAGACACTTGAGGTGCCCTAGAAGCTGATAAGTACGATTGGAGACGAGGATGAAATAGAGCCGAAACAGTCTGGTATTGGGCCACCCAATACCCGACACGCTGAAATTGATAAACATGATATTTCTCTCGTCCATGTCCCGATCATAACAGAATCAATACCTTTCGATTCTAAAATAGTACGAGAATCAAAGGAGAACACGGTGAAGCATGTTTAAGACGGTCGAAATTAATTTCTCTCTACTTGGCGAAACTAAAAGAATTCAAGAATTTTCAATATATGTTGGCATTATTTATCTACTTTTATGGGTATATCGGCAAATTACGGTGGATTCTTTTGGTAAATATATATGTATAGTTGGTGTTTTTAAAATTGTGAACATTTTATATGTAGTTTATTTGATGTAATCGAACTATGGCATGGGGTAGTATTGGTTTGAAAACTTGGTTTATAGTCTATATCTTAGTTGAACTATTATTGGTCCAAAAAGCGCCACTTATACTAGTGCAAAATTTGAATACAATTAGTCCATGTGCTTTTGCTTCTTCAAATTTGTTAGCCACCACATAATCTTCTTGCCTCTAAAACCAATCTACATCCTCAAGGATATAGTAAACACTGATGGTTCCATAACATTACAAACTCGGTTTGGTGGAGTGCGCCAGGCCCGAGCAATAGTGCAACGCATGGGCGACGCGCGAAGGCCCAGGCAGCAAGCTACCTAAGCGGGCCTTCCCCCTAAAAAAATAAATTTAATATCGTGTGGGCACATGGCCCACATATCAGATATTAAACTGATAAGAACAGATACTACACTTGATCTTAGCCAAAAGGCCGAGAAAGGTATGAGCTTCCAAGATCAAAGGGCGTGCCCCTTTGTACGCATATCTCTGGCTTTCCTATTTTCTCCCTGGCGATGTGGGATGAGCTAAATAACACAGCTCTCCTGTCTCCAAGAGCAAACTTTTATTGGATGGATTCATATGACTGCAACACTTAACTAAATCCGTCTTGCAATTTATATCGATCGCTCAGTATGATTAAATCCAAGTTCTTGTTCTCAGAACAAAATTTTCCATATATTCATGTACACTATTTTTTGTCCTAGATCAGTACATTTCTTTTGCTGACAAAGCATCTTGTACTTGTTGTAGTGAAGGGGAAACCAGAAATAAAAACTGTCTACTTTACAAAAATGTGTTTTTCTAAAACTAATGTATGCATCATATTCTGCTCAACTCAAGCGAGAGGTTAGATCGATGAACAAATCCTCGCTGCAAGGAATTGTAAGGCCACCCATTGGATGATCAAAACCATATTCTTCTTCGGCTTGAAATAGCAATTCTTGAAACGACGAATGCTTCAAGTACGAAACTGGGATTACAAAACGCTTCTTTTCGTTAAAACCGACATAAACAGCAAAATGCCCCTTTGGAACTTCAGCTCCTAATGAAGATGATCTTTTTTCACTGGATAGTGATCGTCTCAGCATTTGGCGAATGGCCATTTTTCAATAAAGTAAACCTTTTCGAGGTGAAATGGAAAAGTTTCCGGAAAAATATTGTGAGATAAAAGAAAGATGTGCGAATGCTGAAGTTAATTGAGGACTTGTTGATCTAGAAATGTGTTATATATATATATATATAGAGAGAGAGAGAGAGAGAGAGAGGTGAAGATATATAGCAAGAGAATGTGTGGTGGCTTATGAAAAAAATGGGAAATTAATTAATAAAAGAATATGACAAATCACATGGATTTGTCATTCAATTGTCAAATAGCTTTGAATGCGCGACGAGAATTGTGTGATCAAAAAAAAAGGAATTTGTATCCTGGCTACCAACTATACCCTACTGTAATAAATCAGATATATGTTGAATTTGAGGTGAAGAAGGAATATAAAAAGGACCGCATATATTACTACCAGGCAAAAACAACTAGCAAATGAGAGATCACATGGATTTGTGTTTGGGACCTGTTTGGGTCTTGAAATAGTACAGAGAGAGAGAGAGGCTTACACATCCTTATCGGCTTGATTGCAAGGTGGATTTCTGCTGTTTGTTACGCTAAGTTGTAGGGTCTTCTATATATATACACACACACACACATATATGCTCTCCAAAAAACATAATGAAGCACATGAGATATCACATGGATTTGTCTATCAATCATTTATACAGATTTCAAAGCAATAAAAAAGAATTTTATGTAAACATAGCACTCAATGGACCTACAGAAATCAATTCGATAACAAATTGACAGTGATGTTGCCTTGTACTTAAAACCAAAAAAAGAAAATAAAAATCCCACAATTTTAAATTTATCTTCCTAATACAGATCAAACCTACTGGACTGTCTGCTAATCTGCATGGTCATCTGGGAAAATTTTTGTTACATCTTTTTTTTTTTCTTCTAAATTTGCCTCAACTGGGTGTATATATGCTAGAGGTGGTAGGGAATAAATGTTTCCAAGATGGCAAAATCATTCATTATGAGTGTTTAAAATCTTTTTCAAAATTTGAAGACAAGCCCATGTGCTTTTGCCTCTTCAAATTTGCTAGCCACACATCTAAAGCCATTCAATCCAAATTCTCAAGATTGTTATTATTACATTTACAAGCTCGTCTATATATATGTGCGTGTATATGGCACATTTCTAAACTCACAACCAGCAGCAGCAAGTCCTTAAACTTCACAAAGCTTTCACATATATATTCATCTATTTCAATTTCATCTAAACAAAGCCATGGCCATTCAACGTATGCTTAGACGGTCTTTATCGTCTGAAAAAAGATCGAACTCAACAGGAAGTGAAGTCCCAAAAGGGCATTGCGCCGTTTATGTCGGTTTGAATGAAAAGAAGCGCTTTGTTATCCCAGTTTCATACTTGAACCATTTGTCGTTTCAAGAATTGCTATTTCAAGCCCAAGAAGAATATGGTTTTGATCATCCGATGGGTGGCCTAACCATTCCTTGCAGTGAGGATTTATTCATCGATCTAGCGTCCCGCTTGAGCAGAGCTTGAAATACATAGATACTGAATTTTATTTAGAGTAGCACAATTTTTGTATAGTAGTTGCACACAATTAACATTATTAATGAAAGCCATATATAGAGATTTGACATAAATTGTGTTTTTGTCGTTTTTCGGCTTCTTCTTTTTTTTGTTCCCCAGAAAATTTGATGCACAAGAATATTCTATTTTCTTCTGAAGCAAAAGGTTAGAATAATAGCGCAATTTTTTTTTTAATTAAAAATAAATAGAAACTTGCTTAGTGATTAATTAGGGAAATAGATCTCAAACATATATAATACTAGGGGTTGCAAATCATATTATTGCGCATAATATTTTTTTTTTATTAAAAATAAATAGAAACTTGCTTACTGATTAATTAGGGAAATAGACCTCAAACATATATAATACCAGGGGTTGCAAATCATATTATTGCCCATGATTCGTGTCGCAATATCGAGTTTTTCTATTTTCTATCCTATAACAACAATGTAAATCTAACACAATTTGTGTCATAAAGGTTTATAAATCTTCAATCTAATTCTTACAGCAAGCAATCTATAAGTCTTTTATACTTAATGATCGTTCTCCATCTCCTTTGTGAAATTAGTAATCAAATTCAAGAATTTAGTTGAGCTCTAATATTCAATGTCGTACTAATATAATGTTTTTGTATTATTTTGTTTTAATTTGCTCCAAAATTATATAATTTTTTTGCACCCACCCAATTATGTCATTTGGAGATTTTTCCGTAAATTCATCGCCGGCATAATTTTAAGGGAATATTTCGTCGAGTATTTTAGGGAACAAAGTTAAAAAATTGCGTACATCAAAATGCAAGGTCAAATAAAAAATACTTAAAAAGGGCAAAGTAAAAAAAAAAAAAAACACATATATTAGGGGACAAAATAAAAATCCCAACATTTTAATATTTTTTATCAATTTTAGTGTTTGTTATTTCCTCCGATCAATCTCAAAGTGTGAGTGTTTAATAAAATAAAATGTCTTTAGCCAATAACTTTCAATTGGAATATCATGAATGTGGAGTGTATGGTACATTGTGAACGAATGAATATATATAAGAGTTAATTGGTAAATATGAAAATCATATCATATTCATGATTTTTTTTTCTTACATATTCATCACATACAAAATAAATAAGTGATTAATATTATTAATTGAGCAGATATAAGGGTATAAAAAAAAAATATAAGATTTGATAAGTAGAAAATTGCGCATGTTTTTCAGTGTTAAAATCATATTTTTATATGCAATTTACTTAGTTGCGCCTTTGATTTTTCTTCTTATCGACACATTGGATCTATGATACTTCAATATTGAGTTTTATGTTTATTTTAGGGATTTTGAAGTATATTTGTCTTGAGATGGACGAATGCGGACCTTCGAGGGGAGATTTAATGAAATTGGACCCCGAATTGACGTGTTACCACTAACACTGGGTCTGTTATCCCCACTGGGTTACCCAGTGCCAGCGCAAATTCGGGAATTTAGAGTCCTGGGCCCGCAAAACGAACAGGCCCAGTTCCGTGCCTTTAAAAAGGAACAGCTGCGACAGCAGCCTGAAAAAAATAGAGAGGAGGGACAGTGGAACGAGATTTTGGGGGATTTCTACCTCTGGAGATAGGGGAGAGACAGTAGACATTAGAAAAAAGACAAGAGACAACGGATTCAGAGACACAACGCCATGAAGATCCTCGACAGAGGATCTCTACGTTTGCCAATTCTCTGGTTCTTTTCTTTTCTTTTTATTTTAAACTCATGGCTATGTTTAATTTCATAACTGATATGTGTAGCTAGATTTATTTTGGTTCCAAATATGTTGCAACCCTAATGACTTGATTTTATTTTAATTAATTCCCTTGATTATTTTCTATTATTTTTATGTAATTTATTGTGTTATTCTATCTTATTAATCAAGATGTGTTTTTACTTTTTCTAACTTGATCACCTAGATTAGGTTTTACATATTTGTCGCTAGAATTAAACCTTTAATTCGGAATTGTTATCGTGTTTGATTAGTTTGTGGCGACTAATATTCGCAATATTAGGGATAACATGAACTAATTTAAATAAACCGAACTAGTGGGTTTATTTATTAGACTAGCCTATTTTCCTAGTTCTAAAAGCTGTTGTTGCATTAAATCTAGAGAGCTTATTTTAGGTTGTCCAATAGGTATATTTAGTCGTAGAGCTTTTTTCGATTAATTATTCGGACAGGGAGAATTCCAATAACAGAACTTATTGTTATTTAGAGCTAGTGATTTCAGAAAATAATAGCACTAGCTGTCACAATTAATTAGATTTAGTCGAGGGAGGGTGCAGACGGAACCGTGAGCCAAAAGTTTTCTATATTATATTTTTATCTATATTTTCGTTGTATTTACTTTATTTTTACTATTATTATTTATATAAAAATCTTCAACAAACCCTTTCGATTAGTTTTTATAATTCCAATTAATATTATATTATTACAATTGAATTTGTAACGCCCCATGATCGCCCTCCAGACTTGACGGTTAGCCCAACTGTACCGACATGAGTCTTTTCTAACGCGCTTTGTCCTCACTCACGCGCACCCTGGGAGATTTCTAAGTGGGTCACCCATCCCACCTCTACTCCATGACAAGCACGCTTAACTTTGGAGTTTCGATGAGGGAGCATCCAGAAAAAGAAGATGGTATGAATTTACCAATCAAATCTATTGAGCTTTCTTAGGCAATCTCATAATTTTGGGTGTTACAACCTACCCCCCTTACACTCGCGACGTCCTCGTTGCGATTAAGCCATCTTAGGATCCGTTGCCAGGCGTTGGGATTCTAGAGGTGGCTCCTACGGGTTCAAGAGTAGTAACCGTAGGCTATCCCGATCTTGGGCTCCCTCTACTGGGGCCTTCTCCCTCACGGACTTTCCAAACTCGTTGAAACCTTGTCCCGCATAGCACTTAGTTCCCGATTTTCCGACTCGCAAAAATCTCTTATACCATTTGTAACGCCTCAGTATCGCCCTCCAGACTTGACGGTTAGCCCAACTATACCGACATGAGTCTTTTCTAGCGCGCTTTGTCCTCACTCACGCGCACCCTGAGTGACTTCCCGGTGGGTCACCCATCCTACCTCTACTCCAGGCCAAGCACGCTTAACTTTGGAGTTTCGATGAAAGAGCTTCTACAAAATAAGATTCACCTTGTTGGTATGAGTTTACCAATCAAATCTATTGAGCTTTCTTAGGCAATCTCATAATTTGGGGTGTTACAACCTACCCCCCTTACACTCGCGACGTCCTCCCGTAGGCTATCCCGATCTTGGGCTCCCTCTACTGGGGCCTTCTCCCTCACGGGATTTCCAAACTCGTTGCAACCTTGTCCAGCATAGCACTTAGTTCCCGATTTTTCGGCTCGCAAACATCTCTTATACCATTTGTAACGCCCCAGTATTGCCCTCCAGACTTGACGGTTAGCCCAACTGTACCGACATGAGTCTTTTCTACCGCGCTTTGTCCTCACTCACGCGCACCCTGAGAGACTTCTCAGTGGGTCACCCATCCTACCTCTACTCCAGGCCAAGCACGCTTAACTTTGGAGTTTGGATGAGAGAGCTTCTAGAAAATAAGATGCACCTTGTTGGTATGAGTTTACCAATTAAATCTATTGAGCTTTCTTAGGTAGTCTCATAATTTGGGGTGTTACAGGATTCACACTTCTCGTGGGATCGACCCTAACTAACACTTACTACTAGTTAGTGGAGGAAAGAAAAGAAAACTTTATAAATGAAATTTACCGCGTTGCGACGCTGCCGGGGAGTGGCGCATTTAAATTGTGATATTTGAATATTACTTGAATTTTTATAGGTTTAAATTATTTTATTTAGAAGTAATTTTTATTTCTTTTTTTTTATATAGGATTAGTCTCATCATCACCCCCTCCCCTCCCCGATTTGTTTTCTTTTTTTATGATTTTCTACTGCCGGGGAAAGGGTCACCCCATACCAGCATGTGGCGAACAAGACTTACGAGCATTTGACAGTGCAAACGATATTTTTAGGAATGCCAGCGTACTCTCATCATTTCTATGCTTATGATGTTATGTATGGAATGGATGGACAACCTTTTGAGCATGACGGATCACCCTTCGAATATCAAGGCCCACAATACTATCCCGAGTCGTTGGTTGAACAAAATTTCGGACCGTTGATAGAGGATATGATGAAAATATTGGTGTCTAATACTTTGCGATCCCAGCAAGACACTAGGGCCAGCATAGGAAACTTAGAGTGTCAAGTTAGCCATTTGGCGGAGCACATCTGTCGTTTAGACATGCAAGTGGGCGATGAATTGTTGTCTCACCCGTAATAAATACAAGAAATGTGAACGACATCATGCTGCGAAGTGGGAAGACACTTGAGGTGCCCTAGAAGCTGATAAGTACGATTGGAGACGAGGATGAAATAGAGCCGAAACAGTCTGGTATTGGGCCACCCAATACCCGACACGCTGAAATTGATAAACATGATATTTCTCTCGTCCATGTCCCGATCATAACAGAATCAATACCTTTCGATTCTAAAATAGTACGAGAATCAAAGGAGAACACGGTGAAGCATGTTTAAGACGGTCGAAATTAATTTCTCTCTACTTGGCGAAACTAAAAGAATTCAAGAATTTTCAATATATGTTGGCATTATTTATCTACTTTTATGGGTATATCGGCAAATTACGGTGGATTCTTTTGGTAAATATATATGTATAGTTGGTGTTTTTAAAATTGTGAACATTTTATATGTAGTTTATTTGATGTAATCGAACTATGGCATGGGGTAGTATTGGTTTGAAAACTTGGTTTATAGTCTATATCTTAGTTGAACTATTATTGGTCCAAAAAGCGCCACTTATACTAGTGCAAAATTTGAATACAATTAGTCCATGTGCTTTTGCTTCTTCAAATTTGTTAGCCACCACATAATCTTCTTGCCTCTAAAACCAATCTACATCCTCAAGGATATAGTAAACACTGATGGTTCCATAACATTACAAACTCGGTTTGGTGGAGTGCGCCAGGCCCGAGCAATAGTGCAACGCATGGGCGACGCGCGAAGGCCCAGGCAGCAAGCTACCTAAGCGGGCCTTCCCCCTAAAAAAATAAATTTAATATCGTGTGGGCACATGGCCCACATATCAGATATTAAACTGATAAGAACAGATACTACACTTGATCTTAGCCAAAAGGCCGAGAAAGGTATGAGCTT
>BMAC01007524.1:0-11647 GCA_014905375.1 Phtheirospermum japonicum
CCTTCGTGTATCTCTTTCAAGACTTCCAATCCTTGCTCCTTGGCCAAGCATTTCAAAAAATGAGCCGCCATTTTAGTCACACAAAAATGACCCGCTGTTTTAGTCTCCTTTGTTGTCAATATCTCTGCACCCTCTTTTTCTTTAACGAGAACATCCCAGATAGGCGTGCGCCAATCATCCTTTAAACTCGAGCTCCATTATCTCCTTTCCTTTCTCCACACTACTATGACCTAACTCCATCAGTGTAATCTTTCGAGTATCACACGTCCCCAGTGCGCCTACTATTCGAGCGAGATGATCAGCGTGGGTATTGTCAGCCCGAGACAAGTGTTCCAACTTAAACTCATCAAAACGAGCGACCTCTTCCCTTAATTTCTTTAAGTATACGGCCATGCATTCTTCCTTTGCCTCAAAAGAACCATCGAACTGACGAGCTATCAGCTGCGAATCCGTATACGCCCAAACTTTCCTTGCCCACACTTGCCATTTTCACACCTTGCAAAACAGCCTCATACTCAGTCTCATTGTTAGATGCCTTGTATCCCAATTTGATTGCGAATTCCAATTCCCCCCTTCTGGGCTAGTTAACATGATCCCCAGCCCAGCCCCTGACACCATATTTGATCCATCGGTATGCAATACCCATGCCTTTATCTCATCACCCGAATCAGATGGACGCACCATCTCCTGCAAAAAATCTGCCAATACTTGTGCTTTGATGGCCGTCCTAGGCTCATACACCACATCGTATTCACTCAACTCCACAGCCTACTTCACTAGCCTTCCCGACACGTTCGGGTTACTCAGAACCTGCTTGAGAGCTAAATTGGTACGCACCTTCACCCCATGGCTAAAAAAAGTATGGCCACAATTTTTCTCGCCGTACAAATCAACATAAAACCTCCCTTCTCAAGTTCGGAATAGTTCAACTCAGCACCTCGCAGCATCCTGCTGATATAATAGATAGGTTTTTCCGTACCTGCATCCTCTCTGATAAGCACTGAACTCACTGCGATCTCCCCAACCAATATATATAAAATCAGGTCTTCTTCCAGCATCGACTTAGTCAACAATGGTATTTTAGCTAAGTGTTTTTTCAACTCCTCAAACGCATCCACCTCTTTTGTCCACTTGAACTTGGACCCTTTCCGAAGTGCCCTAAAAAAGGGGACACCCTACTCTGCCGACCTGGAAATAAAATGATTAAGACCTGTAATGCGACCTGTAAGCACATGTACGTTGCGTATTGTTCGAGAATGTGGCATCTCCAAAACAGCCCGCACCTTCTTCGGATTAACTTCAATACCCATTTCTGTCACCATATACCCCATAAATTTCCCTATCGCACACCAAACGCGCACTTCTTTGGATTAATCTTCATCCCGTACCCGCCTCAATATAAGAAAAGTTTTTCTTAAGTCCTCCACATGGGATTCTGCCTTTTTTGCCTCTTCACCAACATGTCATCGACGTAAACCTCCATAGTAGATTGGAACACTTGTCTCGGGCTGACAATACCCACGCTGATCATCTCGCTCGAATAGTAGGCGCACTGGGGACGTGTGATACTCGAAAGATTACACTGATGGAGTTAGGTCATAGTAGTGTGGAGAAAGGAAAGGAGATAATGGAGCTCGAGTTTAAGGATGATTGGCGCACGCCTATATCTGGGATGTTCTCGTTAAAGAAAAAGAGGGTGCAGAGATATTGACAACAAAGGAGACTAAAACAGCGGGTCATTTTTGTGTGACTAAAATGGCGGCTCATTTTTTGAAATGCTTGGCCAAGGAGCAAGGATTGGAAGTCTTGAAAGAGATACACGAAGGATATTGTGGGAATCATACGAAAGGCAGAGCCTTGGTGGGAACAACCTTGCGGGCTGGTTTCTTTTGGCCAGGAATGAAGGGTATGGCTAGCGATCTGGTTAGAACGTGTGTGAAGTGTCAGATGCATGCACCGGTTATCCATATACCGGCTAAAGATATGATGGTTATGAGCTCGCCTTGTCCCTTTATGTAATGGGGAATTGATATCGTGAGATCTTTTCCAAAAACACCAAGCAACAAGCAACACCTGGTGGTGGCAGTTGATTATTTCACAAAGTGGGTGGAGGCTGAAGCGGTTACAGGCATAAGCGAGCAAGATATGATGGAATTTATTTTTAATAACATTTTTTGCAGGTTTGGTGTCCCGCGAGTGTTGGTGTCTAATAATGGAACCCAGTTCAATGGGCAGAAAATTCGGGATTGGTGCAAGGATATGGGGATGAAGCAATGACTTGCTTCTGTGGCACACCTCCAAACTAATGGGCAAGTTGAAGTTACTAATCGTATCATTGTGAAGGGYCTTAAGCTGCGATTGGAAAAAGCAGGCGGGCTCTAGGAAGAAGAGCTCGCATCAGCCTTGTGGGGGAGTCTCCGTTTAGTTTGGTTTATGGGATGGAAGTTGTCATTCCAGCTGAGATAGTAGGTGGATCGCAGTGCTTAGCGGCGTTTAATGTGAAGGAAAACAAAAGGCTGGAAAGAGGGGCAATTAAAACRATTGATGAGATACGAGAGAAGGCTGCGGCCCGGGTAGAACATTATAAACAAAAGATACAGGCTGCTTTTAACAAATGGGTCAAACATCGCTGTTTATAAGTTGGTGATTTGGTATGGAGGCGGGCTGATGCATTGCGTATGAATAGGAAGCTTGATCCAAATTGGGTGGGGCCATTCAAAGTGGTTAAAGTTTTACGAGTAGGAGCATACATACTCGAGAATTCTGAGGGGAAAGTTCTGCTTAGGAGCTGGAATATATGTCATTTGAAGAGGTATTACACCTGAGTGGCGGGCTGTTATGTATTACCCTTCGGGGCGGGCTGTTGTGTTTTACCCTTCGGGCCTATTGTTTCATTACCCTTCGGGGTGGTCTGTTGTGTCTTACCCTTCGGGGCGGTTGTTTCATTACCCTTCGGGGCGGGCTGTCGTGTCTTATCCTTCGGGGCAGTTGTTTCATTACCCTTCGGGGCGGGCTGTTGTGTTTTACCCTTCTGGGCGGGCTGGTTGTGTTGGAACCCTCCGGGGCGGATAATGGTTTTATGATGTACCCTTAGGGGCGGATGTCTTTTTCGTTATATAATAMAACTTGGCGAACTATTTTCATGGTTTTTAAATATGGTTGAGTGATGTGATTGTGTTGTTTTACATATGTTTAGGAAGGATATGTTTGACTTACATATCTTTATGGAATTTTTGTGTTATGGATGGTTATGCGAGCTAACATGTTTAACTTATGTCAGCGAGCTTATTTTAGCTTCTTTGGATTATTTGTGATTTGTGGTTTGATTATTGTTGGACCTCGTGGTCTTGTGGAGGTGGAAAGTATTRATTATGAATTCGTKCAACCTATATTAACTTATGGATTTTTGATGGCTTAGATTGCAGGTTTCTACATGGTTTGAGTTACAGGTTCATATATGGTTTAAGTTGCAGATTCATGCACATAACAAATATAAAAAGGGAATTGTCCATACAGAAATAATATTGTTCATAAATTGTGCGAGCAAAATACAGGTTTTGGAGTTTGAGAGAAACAACAAGCCATCAGGTCGCACTAGGCCCAGGAGCGGGGACAAAGTCTTCTAACGGTGCGTCCAGCTCGGTAGTTAGCTTGGCGGACAACACAGCTCTACCTTGGCAAGACAGCCACCACTTAGCATCGATCGATTGATTTATGTCACCCTTGAAGTTGCTGAACGGGGGCAGCATGTCGATAATGGTCGGCACGTCGGGGGTATAGGCCACGTTCAAGGCCGCGAGATTCCAGCGGCTTTAAAAACCCACTCCTTGCTGCCGACCGCCATCTTGCCGAAGTACAAGGAGGACTTCTTGTAAGCTTTCAGCAGCCCTTCTCGGTAGGCGCCCATGTACATTTGGCCTACTGCGCTCGTAAGTAAGGTCCGCTGGCCTTCAGCTATACCTCGCTCGTGCGCCACCTGGTTCAGCTCCTCGAGCTTCTATTTTTGTACTTTGAGCTCTTCGATCTCACTAGCTCGCTTCTGGGCGTCCTTAACCTCATTGCCCAAGCGAGCTGTTTCATCTTTCAAGATGTTCACCTGGCTCTTCAGAATGAGTATCTCCTCCTCGCGAGCTTTCAGCAGGTGATTCGCCCCGTCCAACTCTCCTTGGGTCAAGGATAACTGTCGGGTTTGTTGTTTAGTTTGGGCGGTYAGCTCATCACAAGTCTTTTGGAGGTCGCTCTCAGCAGATCGAGCTAGCAGTTCTTCAGATAGCTTGGATACCAGGGGACTCAACTGTATCATGAGATAATATGAGGGTTTGCAGGTATTATCTTGGTAGAGAGGATTTTTAAGTAATAAATTACCTGTTTGATTATCCATTTATCGAGGAAGGCGTGGATCTCTTTGGTAGTGTCGCACTGGGCTAATCCTTTTCCCAGGTCAGGAGAACTAGAGGAGGTGGCAGCATGAGTCTTGCTGAGGCGATGGCGTTTTTGGACGGGAGAGCTCGGGCTATTAGCAGCGGGCTTGATGGGTCGTTTCCCCTTTGAGGACCTCTGGACCAGCTGCACTTCCTCCAGGCCGTCCTCTACTTCCTGGTCAGCCTCTGTCCCGAAGGCTTGATTTAAGACCTCATCCACGTTGATGATTGAGGGTGGAGGTGTTGATGTGACGGCGGGCTGCGGGTCGGTTTGTACCGCGACTTCTTCTGAGCTCGATGAGGCGCACTTGTTGACGAATGCAACTGTAATAAACAAAGTGGTACGTTATTATTAACTTATTATAGTAGATGTTGGTGTGAAGTTGTATAACATAGAAGACCTACCGAACTCCGATTGGGTCATGGCAAGATCTGGGTCATCCGGGTGAGAGTCAATGCCCACAAATTTGAAAATTTTGGACCGGCTGGTCAGTAGCACCACGTTGAATGGGCGCTTACTCCATTCTGCGAGCTGGTCAGAATACTTTTTATACAAGATGGGGAAATATTGGGACCGAGAGGTTTGGTTTATTTTGGGGTATGGTATTGTAGCTCGGTTGAAAAAGACCAGCTCTCAGTGTTGTGAATGAAGAAGAAATTTTTCCTCCATTCAGGAACTTTATTTAAAGGATTTATTAAAAAGCGAGATTTGCCCGTTGTTTTCCATGTAATTGTTGTGTTTTTCCTAGTATTTTTAGTTAGAGTTTAGCGTTGTTTTTAGTCGTTTTGGGTCGTTTATTATAATTCTTAGGTCATTTTCTTGTTTATTTGCCTTTTGACTTAAAGTGTACGAAGTGTGACGTGTTTGTGCTATTTTGGGGGTTTTAAGTTTGAATTCTTGTTTTGTAGGTGGCTAAAAGGATTATATTCACTTGGCGGATGTTTTGGACCYGAAAATAAGAAATTCGAGCCGAAAGCATCCAGGATCGACTAAAAAGCTCCAAATCGACTGCCAGATCGACTGGTGGTCGATCGACTGGCCACAGATCAACTGAAAGAGCTCCAAATTGTCTGTCGGACAGTAGCCAATATCTTGCAAGCAAAGCAGTCGATCGACTGCAACGCTGAGGGCTACGGGAATTTTGGTGTTTTTGATGTTTTTGCCCCTACAAACAACTATATAAAGCCCACACCTTGTACCATTGAAAGAACACTCCCTTCCCAACCCTAACTTGGGTTTGGGATCAAATTACTCACAATCTCTTGGATAATTTTCTCTTTCTTTGCTCTTAGATTAAATTTCAAGGTTTGATGTAATTTCTTATCTAGATTTAGATTTACTTTCAAGCACCTCCTTGGGTTTGTAAGCCTAAGAAGAATTCAAATACTCCTTTGGATTGTTACTTTTGATGGCAATTACATTCAAGCTTTGTTTTCTTTCTTAATTCAAGTAAGTTTCCTTCCAATTTCATGTTTTGTGCTTTAATTCCATGCTTTGTTCTTCATTTCTATGCMTGTTGTTCATTTTATGCATTTTGTCTTAGCACCTTGAATTCATGTTAGATCTTYAYAATTGGATATGGAATCTAGATGAGTGACACGTCTAGATCATAGACCGAGTCTTAGATGGTCTTGATTTCAAGTCTTTCATATGCTTTATTTTGGTTTTATTTTCATGCATAGTTTTAGGTTGAATCTTAGATCTACTCTTTGTTTCTTGTTATTTTCCTTAAAGTTCTAAACTTTCACGTCAACTTTTTTTGCCCTTTCCATTCATGCTTTCAGTTTTTGCTTATTTGCATATTTAGGATTTTATGCATAGTTGTACCTTGTGCATGCATGCTTGTACTTYGTGAAACAATGCTTGTTTTTTGTTGTTTTCARTACTAGCTTGCATTTTCATGTTAAGGCATCTGACGAGGCATTCTACCTACATGCAATCTCAATTTCTAGATTAGTTTAGTTAGTTTATGTGCTTTATTTTCATTTTCCTTACTTTTCAAAGCTTGAGACACATTGAGACTCACAATTGAATTGAATTCCGATAATACCAAGCCATGAACCAGTTGATATATTTCAACACCAAGAAAACTCTACAAACAAAATGTCGCCGTTGCGACTCGGCTTGGTTAAGGCTTTCGATTTGATTGTTGTTTCTTTGTGTTTTTAGCTTTGTTTGTTGTTTGACATTTTTTTTTTTTGGTTTAAGTATGCAAGGTACGTATAGCTATGGTGGATACATTCCCAACATGGGAGGGCATGTTGCAAACCATGTTGGGGATGGAATGATGTATAATGGTTTTGGAAACGTGGGAGGGCATGGTGCAACCCACGTTGCCAATGGTGGATTCGACTATAGGCAACCCAACATGGGAGGGCATGGTGCAAACCATGTTAGGTATAACAGTTACATGGGTACGAATAGTCCGTACGAGGGTTATGGTTCTCCTAATCAATGTCCGAGCATGCAAACTCCATATCCCGGCCCGTATGGAAGTCCTCATGCTATAGTTTCAATCATACCCCGATTGGTGCCAACAATAGTGCCTCAAAATCCCGATCCGTATGAGTTGTTTGGCGGTGTGTGCTCTAATGCCCAAAATGCCCCTCCCACATTTCATATCCCGACGAATGCTCCCCACCGCCACCGATCTAAATCTTACTATGATCATGCAACAATTGCAATCTATGTCGACGTCAATTGAGGCTCGTGTTCATCGCTCTTGAGTCTTCGACGAACGGGTTAAGCACTATAATCGAGCAATTGGAAAGTGATGTGAATATGTTGAAGCAAGCGAATGAGGAAGACGGATTTCCAAGCCATCCTTTCGCATCTTCTTGCAGTCACGGTCCATTGGAAAAGGTGGGGTGGTTGATAATACGGTTGTTCCGCCGTCCGAGGTGGAGGTGGTTTCTATTATGAGTATTTCTTCCTCTTCCCGATTCTACCCTTCCCAATTTTGCAAAGAATATTCTCGATGCCCATATACCCTATCCATCAAGCCCATCCTTCGAGGTTTTCTTACGCATGGACGTGGCCCAAGAGTTGGTCGAACGAGTTTATAACGGAGGAGAGGAACAATGAGGAGGAGGTTGGCCCGTACGTCGATATTGAGGGTTATTGTGAAGTTAATGAGCCCCTTATTTGTAATGTCGATTCTGTTATGCTCCAACGTGCCCATGGCTTGTGTGACGAAGATTGTTTTTCGGGTCGTTGAGGGAAACAATAACTTTTTAGAGGGGGGGGTGGGGGTTATTGATGATAAGCTTGGAGAAATTGACGATTATCTTGAGGAGGATGAGGAGAGCAAGTCGATTATTATCCTTGCAAACTCGCGCCGAGAAGAAGAGGAGGAGAGGATGGTTGAAGGGTTTAAAATTCTTAATGGTGCTATTGAAGTGGAGACCCGGAGTGGTTGAGGGAGTTAGCTCTTTGAATTCAAGTCTTGAAGATATGGTGTTGGAGGGCTTGATGTTCGTGATGTCCAAAAGCGAGTGGGTAAAGCCCATTGATTTTGGTGCCCAAGACGAGCGTCTTGTTAATTCTTGAAGATGAAGAAGTAGGGTTGTTGGCCACGAGGGCTACAATGGGTTGGAGGACATTGATCGATTTTAAGAAGTTGAAAGTGGCTACCATGAGAGATCATTTTCCCTCCCCCATTTTTCGATAAAGGATTGGAAAAGATAGCCGGCCATTACTCCTTTTGTTTTTGGGATGAGTCGTCGGTCCACTTCAAAACCACCATTCCACCCGAGGACCTAGCCGAGACGAGTGTCGATTACCATCTTGGAACGTTTGCTTTTTGGCGAGTACTATTTGAGCTATGCAATGCGCTAAGGGACGTTCCAAAGAGTGGATCCTCCCGATAAGGAGGAGATTATTTTGGTGGACCCTCCCGTTATCTTTCCAACTTGATCAAAAAGGGAGTACGTCGAGCTAATGACGTAAAACAAGCGCTTCTTGGGAGGCAACCCAAGTTCTTCTCGTTTATTTCTTTTATTTTCTTTCTTTCTTCTTGAAATAAAAATCCAAAAATATTTGAAAAATTGAAAAAAAAATACTTTCGAGTTGTTGGTCCTTTTTGGTCTTTGGTTTTGTTTTGTTTGGGTTTATGTACATATTTTCTTGTGTTTTTGAATGTTATATAATTTTATTTTCTAGGTTTGGTTTTCCGACTTCAACCTTGGACGATTGGATAAGTGAGTAGCGTTCATGAAGCTGGGAGATACTAGCCACGTTCTATTTTTGCTTGGATTGCTTAGATGCCTAGGTGGACCCCACCGATCTCGACCAAAACTCGCTCGGTTAAGGAAGTTTCTACTCACCCTCCTTTTACTTGGTTTTCATTAAAATGCGAATATCGCATGGTTTAAGTGTAGGGTGGGTAGGTGGTTAGGGTCCATGTTTTGTCAAGCATGATTTGTGGTTCTTTAACTCGAGCCTTGGCGAAGTGACGCTTACTATTTGCGCATTTATATGGTTGAGTCATTTTTGTGTCTTTATTACATTGTTGAACAACTCCACGTGCTTGGAAGTTTGAATAGTTTACTTGTCGGGTTTTCTCATGTTTATGACCTCTTGTATGAGGGGTTGAACTTTTGTTCTTCGTCCAAACCCGCCTATATATATATATATATATATATATATATATATATATATATATATATATATATAATATATATATATATATATATATATATATATATATATATATATAATAAATCAACATTTATCGTAAAAAGATTGCAAAGCTCTAAAAGCTCTTTTGATTTTGCTCTGAAATTCGGTGCAAACTAGTGGGTAGCCTTGTGTGGTTTATCGGCTTGCTTGCGTTTTTATGGAAATTGCATTGAGGAGGTTTGACTTTGCTCGTACATGATTAAATTTGAAAATGACCTCGAGGCACATATATCACCCTTGTTCCGGCCATATCTATATATGTAAGCTACCTAAAAATCCCAAATGAGCCCCCTAGAGCCTTTATCCCTTTTCTTGTTAGCCGAGTTCGGTCTTAGCTCTTGTATCTTCGTAATTTGTGAAGTGGGAGAGTTTATTGTTAGTTGACGAGAGATGTGTTTTGGGTTTCGGGTTTAGAGTTGCTTATACAAAAAAAAGAAAAGAAAAGAAAGGAAGAAGAAAAACAATACTCCAACACAAATCACGAAAAGTGATAAAGCGTGCGTTCATGTGAAAAGCCTAATTTAAAGGCTAAGTTTAGTGAAAAGAAGAAAATTTAAAAAGCTTCTAAGTGTTGAAAAATAAATGTCGGGAAAGTGAGTGTACGAAAGGGTTTCGAATGAAAAGTTTGGTAAATTGGGAAAGGAGAAGAGATCATAAGCTTCGGGTTTTAGAATATAAGACTTTTGTGTGTTATTGATCACGTTTTATCGTGTGTTAGCCACTATATCCAAATATTTCATACCTTACCAAAGAGCCAACATTACAACCCATAATAAAGACCTCTTTCGATTCTTATTTGGTCATGTACTATGAGCAATTTTGAGCGACCGATTTGTGAAATCTTGACCAGGTGCATGCATTGTCTGACTTGAGCGTATACACGTCCCATATCAAACACTTGAGCGGATTGAGCGAACACCCTCAAAAATTTCCATTTGTGAGGAAGTCATCGATTTGATTTGCATTTGAGAAAGAGTAATACGAGCAATGCTTGACGATAGCAAGTTTATGTTGATGCTTCCATCATTTTAATAAGGATAAGCACAAGGGTTTTTCTTTTTACATAATATTCATTGCATGTACACTCTTGAATCTTTTCGTTGTTCTAGGACGAACAAACCGATAAGTGTGGGCCCGTGCGGGCAAAAAGATAAAAGGAATCTTGTTGATGTTTTATTTGAAAGCAGAAATGGAAAAGGCCTAGGTCAGGTTGTGTATCATAATATTTACATAGTATAACGTACCCCGCCATAAATTTCATGGAATTGGGGGTCAATTGTAAACGGGAGATTTAGTATAAGAGGGAGGTTTCAATGTAAAATTGGTGTGGTGGGAATCTAAATCCCGACCAGAGTAGCTCGTCGAGAAGGGTAATATGATTTAAGGAAGGTTTCATGGGGTCTAAGTGAAGAAGGTCGGGTAGGACCATTTTGGCGGTCTTAGGGAGGTTGAGTGTTTGTTTGAATTCTTCTAGTTTTTTTGGGTCGGGGAGTAAACAGTAGTTATCCTTGACCACCCTGGTCACCAGGGGTAAGGGAAGTAGATTGGCAGCATCTACAAAAGGCGCTACAGTCACGGGGTTTTCTAAGAAGTGCTCGCAAGATGGTGGGTTGTGGGTTTTGTCTAAGGGAATGCCCTCTGATATGTTTACAATAGAAAGAGGGGCACGAGAAGGATCTTCGGGTATGTTTTCTAGAAAGGCTTGGGTGTCGGTATGAGCCCTAGTCTGGCCTCTAGCTCCGACCAATTGACGTCGCCTTCTGGTTCATCACGGAGGCCGAAGGGAGGTGAAGAGGGCTGATTTTGTCATCTCTTTAAATATGTAAGGGTTTTCGGTGGGATTGGAATCGGGGGAAAGGTCTGGATTTTGGGAATTTGGGGTGGAAGAAGCTAATTTGGCATCACAAGGGGAAAAACAACATAAAACACAACAACAACTCAGCAGATGCAACATATATATGAATTTAAATTAAATGCGGAAAAGGGAGATATAGGGGACTTACACATTTTTGTTGTCGTGGAGGTCGGTGATGAGCGATGTGCTACTGGTAAATTTTTGTGAACCAGAGAGTATGCGAGCTTTTTTGCAGAGCGAAAATGGTGATTTTTGCTTATATTTTTGTGTAAAGTGACGAATGGGGGGGAGATGGAGGGGTTTTGTGTGTATTGGGTGGTGTAAAAATCTTAGGGAACGTATAAGAGCGGGAAGTTGGTAGGGTTAGAGGAATGTTTTGGGCCCACAACATTTATTATACTATGAGAAAATGGGGAGAGGACACGTGTTTGACACTTTATCAGGCTGCCATTTAATGAATCTTTATGGAGATGGGATGGGTAGAGAAAAGTGTGTTTTGACTTTTGGTATGCATATGATTATATTTCTCTGGATTGTTGTGCCCGATTATAGCTTCAGGTCGCAGGGAAAAGGGTTTATGGTCTCAGGTCGTCATAAATGGAGTCTGGAGACTCGGCCTGGGGGGCTCACTGGTCTCTTCTTCCAAGAGGAGCATTCTTCTTGAAGGATGGGAGAGCTTAGCGAGCTGAT
>BMAC01007535.1:0-18545 GCA_014905375.1 Phtheirospermum japonicum
CGGCGAAATGGCCGAGTCCTTTGCTTGTAGCTCACAATATATCACGTAGTGGTCGGGGTTAGTAGTCGTGTCTACAAAAGTCGTGTAGTCGACCACCCTCGTCTTGAATTGGCGGAGGAGAAACTGTGAAGCATTCTCTACAGCCGCTTGTAGTTCGGTCTCCTTGGTCATTTCCCAGTCGATGTTTAGAACCACGTTTTTCCGCATAACGAATTGGAATTGCGGCGACGAGTTGTAAAACCCAGTGGCTCGTACACTGTCCCCGACTCTGTATCGATATAAACCGGCGTTGTGTGACCACTACTTCATATTCCTTGCCAATTTCGACGTCCACAAGGTCGACAAGTTGTGAGTGGGTGAGGTCCTCGGATGATGAGTTGGGTAAGAACTCGAAATAGACCTCGTTTGGCATGAAGGTGTAGGAGATTTGGGAAGGCTTGCACATGGGGTTGAGATTGATCCCAAAAAAACATTCCGAAGATGCGTAAAGTGTACTTGCTATTGGCAACCCTCCGCTATAGTAATCAAGAGTTGGGATATATTGAGCCATTGTGCCCGTAGCAATTGTACTGAAATATTTTGTGTTGGGCCAAATTCTAGTGACAATCCCCTCCCAATTGTCCTTTGCACACTCCAGGCCAATGTGGTCTGCCAAGTCCGAGTCGGGTCGCATGAGTCGGGTCATGCATTCACGGATTGATGGGTCGGTCACTTTCGGTTGAGTAACCCGGTTCTTATATCTTGTGTCAATTGTTTCCAGTTAAGCTGGAGGAACTTGATGACTCGAACAAGGCTAAAGGCAAATAGTGTTTCAATTCGGTTGACTTGTTCACGCTCGTAAAGTCCACACAGTAATTGTGTGTACATGCTTTGGAACGTGTCGTCACAGTAGATGGCTTCATTCGGACTAGTGTGAACATTACAGGGTCGATTCTTGTAGACGTCGCTCTTGTAGAGGCTTGTGCTAGAGAGTCGTATTGTGATCCCCCTTGAGTTTTTTTTTCGGACTTGGTAAACACAAAGCAAAGCCTTTTTCCTTTGTCAAGTCCTTTCACGTGCCTGCTCCAATAGCACTCATCACCAAAAAGAAAAAAAAAAAAAAAAAAAAATCTCTGAAACAAAAATTAACAATTAAGTGTATACTCACTCACATGTCCATAACATCATCGAGAAGATGGAAAAGAAACAAATTACGATGTAATACTTCTTTGGTGGATGGAATGAGCTTTGGCTCACCTGAAGTTCCAGAGCTGTTAGAATAGATCAACTTAGTTACTATAATAATATAATAGCTTTGGAAAACTGATTGTTTGATTATAACATATAGAATCCTAGAGATGAAGTCAAATTAAAGCAGAATAAGAGATCTGAACTAAAAGAAGTAGAATCGAAAAGCCTAGTGTTGGCAAAAACCTCCAATAGAATTCGGAGATGGGTTGAGCACACAAAAGGGGAGAGCTATCACCGTCAGCTATTCTTCGGATCAACGGCTGGATGTCCTGGTGGGTGACCATTGGGACCTTTGATTTGAATGTCTCCTTGTCCACGTTGAATCCTTTCAGATATTCGGTGTCTGCATTTTGGCCAGGATTTGGGCCAGCGCATTTTGTTGCTCCACGTCTGCATTTCGGGTCACCTCTTCGATCCATTGAAGCGCTGGAGATGGTGGAGTCGAGTTAGCCGCCATTGATGCAGAAAATAGTGACAAGGAGAAGGAGAGAGAGTATCTTTATCAAGGCAGGTTTAAGAGGTTCGACAAATCTCTCACTAACTCAGGTCTGTCTTGCTATTTAATATTATTTGCGTGTTTGCACTTGGCATCGTTTAGGATTTCTAAATTCTTATACTATATAAATAATATTTAATTATTTAATATTAATTTGAAGCATTTCACTAGGGATTAGGTGGATTTTTTTTGTCAAGATTCGTGTTATTTTTGTCGTTTTTTTTTTTTTTGTCTAATAATTTATTAGAAAATCAAGGTTAAAGATAGGATTTTGTTGTATTGTCCTATAGTCAGTCCAAGGAATATTTTGGGGGTTTCAGTATAGCATGTGAGGTGTGGTTGTATGTTAGCTTTTTGGTGAGCCCGTGAGGACGTGAATTGATGTTTCATGGTTTTGGTCCCCATAATTTGTCTTTTGCATTTAATAATTCAATGGAAAAAATTTGACTGTACAATGCATTTTATATTAGGTTTTTTTTCATTTTAATTATGTTATACTTTTGAACTTTTTTTTCTCACTATTTTAAGGGTCTGATTTGTTTACCATGAGAATGCATCATGATGGGTTGTTTGTGAATATCAATATAGGGAAAAGAATGTGCGTACAGGTGAAACTTCTTACATTGATTATCGTGATTTTGATTAAATGTCTCTTCTTCAGTTAAGTAGTATGGCCACTTATTCAAAATTTATTATTATAATATCGAAAGTGATAATATATATTATATTGTATAAGTAATATTTAATTATTTAATTATAAAATATTATTATTTAAATATTCGATCTTTGAGTATTACAAAGAAACAAGAAATTTAATCCAATCTCATTGTGGGATGGGTGTTTGACACGTATGGATAATCTCATGCCCATACCAACTCCCTTTTTTTAATCTTTTTTGGGTTACCTTACCTTTTTTTCTTGTTTTTTTTTGTCCATGTTGTTGGTGCCGTTATTAACTTTTCTTTCTTTTCTTTGTTTTTTCATTTTTCCTTTATATTACTTTTTGATTTTTTATCAATTACTTTTGAGGTATTTAAATAATATTATCTGAATTATTTTTTAATAAAAATACATGATAAAATGTCTATTTAAAATATCAATTAATATCTCACCTACCTTATAATTAAAAAATATTCATTTAATTTGCAACATATAAATATAAATAACAAATTATGAATTATATATATTAATTTATTTTATAAATTTATTATAAAATGAAAAAATAAATAGATGAATGAAGGTGTAGATAAAAATCTTAATTGAAATGTTGAGGTGTAAAATAATAGAAAATGAATGGGGAATATTTAAGACCAATACAAAAAGAGATTTAATAAAAGAAATAGAAAAAAAAAAATGTCTAACAGGTTTTTGTAAGTTTGATAGATAGTTGGGCTCTTTACGTAATTAAGCCAAATCTCAAGATACTTTTTGTAAATAATCCTTTAATAATGAGAAATTTTTTTGAAGAATAAAATAACCACGGCAGGTTTTGGTTCAATATCGGACTTCAATATGCTGGTGGTGAGGATATCAAGGCTATTACGAGCCACTAAAAGTTCTTTTTTCTTTTCTATAAACTGGAAATGGAAACCATAAACAATTAGAGTGGCATATAGTTCGTTTTCTACACCAGTGTTGGGAACGGGACCGATTGGTGTTGCTATTGATCAAGATAAGACTCCAGGTTGTAAGGGCTCGTTCGGTTTGGGCGACAAGATGGGATTGTGTGGGATATCCCATGTAATTCAGTGTTTGTTTTCGTGGGCAAGTATGTTCCATCCATGGGCAACCCTCGGATAAAACTCATCCCGGCTGACACATGAAGACAAATGACAATTTCATCCCGACTTTATCAAGTTTGGCCTTACTTGACCATGTAATTACGATACAACCATCTTAAATACCTGCTTTACTTGGTTTCAAATGCGTATAAAGAACTATTTTACTTCTTTTATTTTTCCTCTGTGCAGTCTTGAAAATGGGCTTTACATTTGAATGGTATTTTTAAACAGACATTGAATGAAAAAATAATCAAATGAACACTTTTTCAAATAGAAAACATGTAACAATTTCACTGAATGAACTCTAATATATTCTTAATTGCATGATCATGGTGATTAGAAGTTTAAAATTCAACATGATATATTATTTATGATATTGCTAAACAGAGTGGCAGAAATGACACTGAGTGTCAGTGTGTATCTCTACTTTACGATTAGATTTACTCTGGTTTATTATGAGTTGATTATGGTTGAGCTAAAACTTGAATCAGTGATGTGAAACCTGTTACTTGAACAATCTATTAATCAAAAGTCTAATTTGAAAACATTGGCACATCTGTTTTGCCTGTTCTTGAGCATATGAATCATTAGTACAGCCTTTTGCTTTGTCATGCATCAGACATGGCAGATTAAAGCACTCATGCGATCTTGAAGAATTTTTTTCTGTTGGTTTACTCATGGCCTTCCATTTGCATTCATTTGATCATTACTTCATATGGTGCTCAAATTTTATGTTCCTTTGTTGATACCAGAAGTGTCTTGCATTCAGAATCTTGGTCTTGTTAAATGCACATATTTCATATAGAATTCATTGTGCAAGTTCTCTATTTAGTTGAATCATTTTCGACTATAGCATTTCTATTATGTCCAATTTTCTATCGATTCATTCTCACTTCCACTTTGATACGTTCGTAGGGAAGTAGCCACTCTTGCTCGGTTGCAACATCAGCACAGGTACTACAAGGTATTAATGTCTGCGAATTATGCTTTGGTATTAACTTTTCCAAAGTCATTTATATTTCGCTCACTTATATTTGGTAGCTAGATGCTTGTTAAAGCATTGTAATGGGCAAAAAAAGGCATCATATGCTTAAATATTGTTTAACAATTCAGTTTGGTTTTATGTTTCGTATGCTTGTTTTGACTCTTTTTTTTTTTAAATAAATTTCAGGCTTGGTATGAAACAGGACTTGTCGATAACCTTGCCAGTACTGCATTGGGTTCCAAAACTAGTGTGACCCCCAGTTTCAGCTACAAGGACACAGGTTCTTCAGACCAATTTGGGCATGAAAACATGCTCGAGTCAACTTATTTATATTCAAATGGAATATTGCTCAAGGTTAGCTACTTTCTGATATTTATTCACACTTCTCTCCATTTCTTTGAAGATGAAAGGAAGTTAGAGTTTGCCCAAACTCAGGGTTTAGTGTACTTTGCCCATGGATGAATATTGAGTCAAAAGCATCCGTTGGTATGAATCCAGCAAGTAAATCAAGTCTCGAAAGCTTATCCTCTATTGCAATTTGTTAGGAATGAGTGTAATTTGTATCGTGTGTAAGGTATGGCACTCTTTGTATACGTGAGAGTCTGAGATGCTTATTTATTGCTACAAACCGTGATGTTGTTGGATATCTCACCTATCTTCAAGAATATCCCTGTAAGTATTATAAATTTTCTTTTAACGCCCATTTTTATTATGAAAATTGAAAATTTTATTATACTCCTTGAGTTCAGGTGCAGGATGTATGGTTGCTGCAATATGTGGTTCAACTCAGAAAGAGCCAACTGTAGTTGGAAAACCCTCGACCTTTCTGAACGACTTTTTACTTTAAAAGCTAGTGAATTTATATAGTTTTTAAGGATAATTAGAAGATTTTAAGACTCGGCCTGTACTAAGTTTAAGTGTGATTGAAAAAAATCTTGAATATGGTAGTTTTTGTGGATTGCAGATTTAACATCCCTGATTCTAGGATGTGTATGGTTGGGGACAGATTTTGGGAAGTAATTTTATGCATTTCCTTGTTGCTTTTGGGGATTATGATTCAGCCATGCATACAGTGATCCTGAGCAGAATGTTCTGCTTCAAGTGATTGTTAGGCTACCAAATGTTTTTGTATTAGCCAGAAGCATCATAATTCTATTAACCAAGAGAATGTTCATCTTGGTGCTTATGGACCTCTCTTAATCCTATTTGGATTTTTATATTTATATTTTTGGTATCCAAAGGATTGAAGGGTATTTGACATTTTGGATATACATGATTTGAAGAATCAATACAATATCAATTGTTTGAAAACTAAAAAAAAAAAAAAAAAAAGATCCATTGAGTGATCGTAGGTTTCTTACTAATTTACTTGTTATATTTTGCATGTTCTGGCATCATTTACTTGTTATATCCATCATCATTATGTATAAATACAAGTTAAAATCGAAATCATAATTTAAAGTGATAAATATTATATTCCGAGCTTTTTTTTATATATATAAGTTAATGGGTGTGAAAAAAAAATAAGTTTCAAAAAATACTATTAAATACAATAAAATTGCCAAAAATGAGAAAAATAGATAAAGGTTATTATCATCAATTTGATTAACTATTCTGCTATCCATATGAATGAACATAGGACAATTAATCTGAATTTAACTAATAGAAACCAAACATCAAAACTATATTAACTACATAGTATTATCCTCCCTACAAAATTGTCCTATCAAATCACTTAAACCAAACGATGCTATCCATATGAATGAACACATATTAGGAAAGTTAATCTGAATTTAACTAATAGAAACCAAACATCAAACTATATTAACTACATAGTATTATCCTCCCTACTTTGATAAAATTGTCCTATCACATCACTTAAACCAAACGAGCTATCCATACGAATGAACACATGTTAGGACAGTTAATCTGAATTTAACTAATAAAAACCAAACATCAAACTATATTAACTACATAGTATTATCTTCACCACTTTGATAAAATTGTCCTATCACATCATTTAAACCAAACGACCCTAAATGTTATGATTTTGAAGTATTGAAATTTCAAAATGATAATTTTTTATGAATTTATAACTTAGAACTCAACTTTGTAACACTCATAATACTCATTATTTGTATTTAACTTTTAATTTTCAAACGATATCCAAACACTATAAATAAGAATATTTAGGTGTCTAGAAATTCACAATCATACAAAGCATAGAAATAAATTCTTGCATTTTTTAATAATATTTTGGGCAACATAATAAGGTTATGTGATCATACTCGTAATAGAAGACGTTGATTGTAACCTTTTTGGGTTTATATTGGGATGGCGGGTGCCTTCAAAACCTGCACAGAGGGAGGCCATCACAATTTTAAGACAGCGTCAAGTGACGTGACTCCTACAGATCAGCCTTTTCTTATGCTTTTATATTTAATTTTATTAAAAATAATATTCATAATTTATTTTATTTAATATTTATTTGCAATTGAAATTATAATAAATATTTTACAGCAATCTAAGATGTTGATTTTCAATTGCATGACCCCAATGACAATGACGTGGATAAGTTTGGTGATGAGGTAGGTGATGATACAGAAAAAAAGTTACTCATAGATCTGGATACAGATCAAGACACATAAGAAAATGAGTTTGGTGATAAATTTAAGAAAAAAGATTTTTTTGCATCCCAAATTTTACTCAGTTTGACAGTTTGCCTTCTAATTTTTTTCGTAGACTTTGCCTCCAAATCAAGATAATTTTTTTTCGAATTCTTTGGCCCTGGTACAATGAATCCCAAGATATCTTCACTTGATTTTCAGATTCTTTGGCCCTTATGGGCGAAATGTGCTTGGGCAAATTCAATAAATTTCTCGACTCCATCCACAAGTTGTGAGGATAAAAAGCCGTTGGCGATTCATTTGTACATCCAACTACGATCGAAACTCATCCTATCATTATACGATTATTATTGATTTATTGAAATGGGCAGCACGATAGTGGTTACAAAATGATTGAATTTTTGGTAAAGGCCCTATCCCATTCGAAAACGTGATTTTCCAGTAATACAGTGTCATAATATATGAATCTTTGTTGACTAAAAATTTCGGCAGCATCTCCCTTTAGTTTTCTAAGTACACCTATATTGCAGTGTGCCCGAGAACAAAATAGAGCTACTGAACCAAAATTTTTATAATCAACAAAAAAATATATAGATAAGATAAGTCATATTACAATCACACTCTCGAACTGTCCAAATAAGTGGACAGTTCGGGATTTAGTATTGAATTCTCTATTCGATACTAAATCTCAAACGAGTCTAAGGTATATTGTTTGAGTGTAGATAGAAAGATTATATAGTGGATCGGAGTTATTTTAAACCCCGTTGTTGGAGGGACGAAACCTCCCTGGTCGGCGTCGTACACCACGTCATCACAGACGTTTACATCAACCAATAATCACATCATGTATATAATATCTACAAAATAACAAATATGTTTAACACAACATCCACGTACCGATCACCACGGTATTGCAAAACCACCATCACCAACAATTTAAAACATTTTAGAACCACTATCATTTAAATAATTTTGAAAACCATTTATTCGAGGGACGAAACCTCCCGGTCGGCGCCGCACACCACGTCATCGCCGACGTATTCCCAAACCAATCACAACATCAATCAATCACAATTAAACCATAACATACATTAAATTAACATAATCGATCACCACGGCCTTCAAAAACCACCATCGCATACACTTTAAAAGATAATTGCATAATTAAACTCTAATCATATATATAATTATCCCTAAATTGAACCCTAATTATATAATTATCCCTCAGTTCTATCCTAATTATATGATTATTCCTAGATTTAACTCTAATAAGTATTCATAGATTCAACCCTAATTATAAATTAATCCCTAAATTAAACCCTAATTATATAATTATCCCTATGTTCTACCCTAGTTATATAATTATCCTAAGTTCAACCCTAATTATATAATTATTCTTATATTGAACCCTAATTATACAATAATCCCTAATTCAAGTTAATTACACAACAAACTCCTAATTAAATCTAATTAAGTAATTAACTTTTAATTGAACCGTAATTACATAATTAACCCCTATTTGACTTGATTATACAAAAACCCCTAATTAAACCTAATTAAGCAATTAACCTTTAATTGAACCATAATTAAATAATTAACCCCTTTTTGACTTAATTGTTAATCCTATTGAGGTAATTAACCATAAACCCTAACCCCAAACTCTAATCCATAAATCAACAGTAAACATTAATCTCAAACCCCAATCTCTAATCTCAAACCCTAACCCCTAATTCCAAACTCGAATACCTCAACCTATACCTAAATGAAATTCAATTAATTAACAAATAGAATTGATAATAAACATAAATTAAAAAAGAGTTAGAATTACATTTCACTGGCGGAAGGCTGACGGCAAAGGCGGGTGAAGGCGGCTG
Source organism: Phtheirospermum japonicum (assembly GCA_014905375.1). Classification (NCBI taxonomy): domain Eukaryota; kingdom Viridiplantae; phylum Streptophyta; class Magnoliopsida; order Lamiales; family Orobanchaceae; genus Phtheirospermum; species Phtheirospermum japonicum. The sequence goes on from BMAC01007535.1 coordinate 8,994, forward strand.
CTGGGTTGCTGAGGCGGAGGGCGACTGTGAAGAGTGGCGACAAGGACGGTGGAAGCTTCTTCGCTTTGCAGACCTGAAAAAAAATTATTTTGGTTGCACAGGGAGCAGTGGCGGCGTCTCGCTGGTGTTTTAATAAACGGGACCGAGGGCACTAATACCCTCGGAAAAACCTTCGGTAATTACCGAAGGATATTATTTCCCTTCGGTAATTTTTCAAGGGGAACTACTTCCTCTCGATTTTTTTTTTGCAAGGGGAGTTAATTCCACTCGGTTTTATAAATTTAAAAAAATTGCAAAAAATCAAAAAAAAAAAGTGCATTTATCGATCAATACCCGATTCTCGTGGTTTTATGACAACAAAACACACCCCGTGCCACCTTCACAAAAGCACGAGTCTTCGTTTCGCATTTCCAACCAAACAAGTTGATCGATCGATCGTATCATGGTTTGTTGGTTGAATTACAAAACACGTGTAAATACGCACATGCTCGGTGATATTTTTTAGCAAGACCGGGTCAAAAACACCCCCATGTGCGTAAAATGATAAGATACGGTTTATTTTTACGCTTTTTCTATTTTTTCAGTTTTTTTTAATTAAAAAACTGTGGGGATGTAATTCCCTTCGTGATGTCCGAGGGGAAACTATTTCCCTTCGGTAGTTTTCCGAGGGGGATTCCCCTCGGGTTTTTTAATTTAAAGAAATTTAAAAAAATCAAAAAAAAAATAGAAAATACGTATGTACCGATCATTACCCGATTCTCGTGGTTCTATAACAACGAAACTCAACCCGTGCCACCTTCACATAATCACGACGCTTCTTCGCTTTGCTTTTTCAACCAAACAAGTTGATCGATCGATCGTATCATAGTTTGTTGGTCGAATTACAAGACATGTGTAATACTCACATGCTCGATGATATTCTTCTAGCGAGACCAGGTCAAAAACACCCGCGTGCGTAAAATGATAGAATTTATTTTATTTTTACGCTTTTTCTATTTTTTTTATTTTTCTCAATTTTTTTATTTAAAAAAAACGAGGGGATGTAGTTCCCCTCGGGATTTTCGAGGAGAATCTATTTCCCTTCGGTAATTTTTTGAGGGGAATTAGTTCCCCTCGGTTTTTACTGAAGGGAAAATGGTTCCCCTCGATTTTTTTAAATTAAGAAAATCAAAAAAATTGAAACAAATAGAAAAGCCGTATTACCAATCAATAGTTGATTCTCGTGGTTCTATGACAACGAGACGCACCTCGTGCCACCTTCACAAAATCATTAAACTTCTTCGATTTGTGTTTCCAACCAAACAAGTTTATCGATCAATCATATCTTGGCTGTTGGTGGAATTACACGACACGTGTAAATACGCACATGTTCGGTGATATTTTTCTAGCGAGACCAGGTCAAAACCACACCACGTGCCTAAAATGATAGAATATGGTTTATTTTTACGCCTTTTCGATTTTTTCAATTTTTATTTAAAATAGGAAAAAATCGAAAAAAAATAGAAACGGCGTATTTACCAATCAAAACTCGATTCTCGTGGTTCTATGACAATGAAACGCACCTCGTGCCACCTTCATAAAATCACGATATTTTTTTCGCTTTGCGTTTCTAACCTAATAAGTTCATCGATCAATTATATCTTGGTTGTTGGTTGAATTACATGACACATGTAACTACGCACATGTTCGGTGATATTTTTTCAGCGAGACCGGGTCAAAACCACCCCACGTGCCTAAAGTGATAGGATATGATTAATTTTTACATTTTTTCTATTTTTTAATTCAAAAAAATCGAGGGGAACTATTTCCCCTCGAAAGTACCGAAGGGAATCTATTTCCCTTCGGCAATTTTCCGAGGAAAATTAGTTCCCCTCGGTGTTTTTAAATTAAAAAAAATTGAAAATAATAGAAACGGTGTATTTACCAATCAACACCCGGTTCTCGTGGTTCTATGACAACGAAACACATATTTTATGATTACAGACTACTATACACTACTTGACAAAATATAATCTCATTGAAAAATCATTATCAACTTCTGTCAGCCCACCCTACCCTCTCATCACCGTCGATTTTAATTCATCAACTAAAATACTACCTCTTTTCTTTTTCTTTTTCTTTTTTGTTTTTTTGTACATCTTGAATAATATAAAAATACTATTGGGATGTGACATTCCTCAAGTCAATACATAAAAATCAACTCTACTACTCTACATTAGTAGACTAACAAAAGTAGGGAGATTGAGGGAAAAAAGAAAAAGTAGATGAAAAATGGGCTTTTGGGTTCGACTCTCTCCATCTGCAAAAGGAAAAATCCAAGAAAATAGTCCTAAAAAGAAGGTTACCACACAATTAATTCATTTATTTATAAAAGTAAATATGTAAAACTTGATAACTTGTACGTAAAGACATGTAATCAAGGACACGTGCCTAAAATGATAGGATATGATTTGTTTTTACGATATTATATATTTTTCTTATTTTTTTTTTAAATTTGAAACAACCCGAAGTTCCCCTCGGAAGTTCCCGAAGGGAATAATTTCCCTTCGGTAATTTCTGAGGGTATATATGTCCCTTCAGTATTTTCGAGGGGTAAGATCTTTCGGTAATGATATCCTCAGAAAGCCTTCGGTATTATCTTCATTAATTATGGCGGCAAACATTGGCACCGTATTTCTGAAATATTTACTAAAGGGAGTAGTATTCAAGGTAGAAACCCTTGGTAATGCCCTCGTCAAAACTTACACTCGGTATTGACCTCAGAAATTCCAAGGACAATATTTCCTTAGGTGTTCCCCTCGGTAAAGTCTGTTTTTTTGTAGTGTCATCGATTGGAGTTTTATCCATTTCACCATCATAAGTATTAAACCTTTTCAGTACACTTTCTAGATAGTGGGACTGAGAAAGAACTATGCCCTTTGAGTTCTTTATGATCTTGATCCCAAGAATCACATCGGTTAAATCCATGTCTTTCATAGTGATTGCATGTGTTTCGCTTGCATTTATAGGTGTTAGGAGTCGATTAGGCCTATTTTTGTTAGTTTTAGGTTTCGTAGCGTTTGCGCGGCTTCTTTTACAATTTTCATATATTTTCACTCGTTTTATGTTTTTGGTCGTACAATGACCAAGCGGGACCCATGCATGCTTATACTACTGAGAACAGACAAACAAAGGCAGTTTTTTTAGACTTTAACGGTGGTTTTTGAACCGTCGTTATATCGACCGCCGTGGTTGTTTACGGCGGTTCCTAAAAACCGCCGTAAAAAAGAAGGATTTAACTGCGGTTTTCAGCGAGTTTTAACGGCAGTTTTATAACCGCCGTAATATGGTCACTTTCAACGGAGGTTTTTCTTGAACCGCCGTAGAAAGTGATGTTCTACGGCGGTTCTTGAAAATTACCTTCTAGAAAGTCTATTTTAGAACGTTGTTCTTAAAAAAATATCTTCTAGAAAGTATATTTTCTAGAACGGATATTGAAAAATACCTTCTAGAAAGTAGTACAAAAACTAAAAAAAAAAGAAATAAAAGTAGGTGTTTGAAGATTTTAACCCAGATGAGATCAGCTCAAACATCAAAAAGAAAACTGAGTTAATTGCACTATGACATGTTATGATAGTTGGAATAATATTTGGCGTTTCAGCCAGATTCGACAGTACACATGAGAATTTGACATCTAAAATTACATCGACAGCAAACAAAAAGCAAAAGATAGAGAAAAATAATCAGCAGCATCAGAAAAATAATCAGCTCAGCGAGTTTTGACGATACCGTCCTTTTTTATTGGACTAAAATAAAATGTAACCTTTTGATGTGCTTGATATCGGACGGTTTTTTTGCTTTGTTCGCAGGGACCGGCTTCAATCTCTAAGTTATCATCATCTGATTGCTCCTGTGATGAACCGCTGCTATCTCCGACTGCTTGATTGTCTCCATTCTTTGAATTATGGGCCGATGATGGGCTATCGACTGGAAAATCAAGAGCATGCAAATTCAGTGTAATAATAATAATAATTACACACTTTCGGTGTTTAGTAGTCTAAAAAATTTAATTAATTAATTAATTAAATCAAGGAAACTCGCAAATGTTTTTCTGAATCGATGATATATATATATATATATATATATATATATATACGTTTTCCCACAAAAATTTGAGCTTGTTGAAAGCCTTAACATTTCACTTACCACATAGCGATGATTGAGAGCTAATCGGCAAAGAAAAGTTCGACCGGTTAGGACAAAGGTTTCGAGACCAAATTGAAGCATCAACCAACAAATTAGAAACTGAGATGAAATGTCTGGGTTTGAAGGATCAGAGTTTTGAGGAATGGAAGAAGACGTTGTGTTCATCATCAGTTACGAGACAGAAATAAAATAAAAATTATACTTAGCAACACAATGATTTTCAGGAAAATTAAAGTAGTTATAAGAGATTAGGGGGACTTACTCATCTTCTTGATCGGTAATTTTAAGACGGAATGTTGGCTCGTTGCAGATTTTGCCGGAATTCGCAAAGGAATTTTTTTGCAGAAGGAATGGTGTATTTTGCTGGTGTTCTGGTGAAATGGGGTTAGGTGAAGTTGAAGGGGTATTTTGTGTTGGGCGGCGTAAAAAGCTGAAGGGACAGAAAGGTTTTTCGAAAGGCGGGAAGGTTGGTAGGGTTTATTGTGGGCCTTTCATTTTGGGCCCACTGGATTAAATATATTTTGAGGAAGCGGAGTAATGACACGTGTCCGACACGGTGCAGGAACTCATTTAATGATCTTAATGGGTATGTGAAGGTGGCGTGTTTACTTAAAGGTTATGACTGTTTGACTTCTTAAAAAAATACATGATTACATTCTACTTGGTATCCTACCTTAACCAATCAGAATGTGGGGGACTAGCTGATACGGCATCAAATATTCAAGTCAGCTATATGCAGGTATTTATGGCAATTAGGTAAGTGAACTCATTTTCTTAGGAGGGGCAATCCTTCTGGGATCTGAGCGAGTTGTTCTAAAGACTAGCGACCTGACGCATAGGAGCGGCGAGCTCTTATGATACCAGTACTATTATACCAGCTCGGTGTCGAGTAGTAGCTCAGCGTTGAGTGATGCGCCATATGGTTTTGGGCCTTAACGGGCTAATATTGGTCGCCTGTGGGGTCCCGGTGGATTACACTCATGGATGAAAATATAAGCCCATGGCTATTCTGGTAATTTAGTGAGAGTTCTATTATTTATGGGAACTTAACATACAGGAGGAATCCTAATTCTAAGCCGATTGTGGTATTTATGGTATTATAGTAGGAGAGGGGAACCCTATCTTGGGGAATACTTCTCTTATCTATATAAAGAGGAATCAGGCCTCATTCTTTTATCTAAGTTGATTTCATACCCTACGTACTTTGAGCTCTCGTATCTCTTAAGCCCTAATCTAACTTAGGCATCGGAGGGCCTACGCCGGGGACGTCCACCGCCTTGACATTAGGTGTTGTTTTGCAGGATTGATCAGGTCGCCAGGAATCTCTTGAAGATCAATCAGGTCGCTGTGTCGATATTTGAAGCTGTTCAGGTCGCTAATTTTATATTTAAGGTCAGTACCCCCTATTCTTGAAACTCTAATATTTTTGGTCGCATCAGCTGATATGAAGAACATAAGCGGGGTTCTTCTGCAGCACCGTGATGGGTTCTTTTGGTTTGATGGGTTCTTCTGCAGTTAAGAAAGAATGAGGAAGAGCAAAATGAAGATGGCTGATACTAAGTAAAGCACTACAACTACTCCTAAAATAAAACTAGTCTTGTGATTCTAAGACTTCAAGCCTAAACTTTTAAACTAAAGAAGCACATTTTATATTTACTTGTATGAAGTCAAGAACTACTAGCTTGCTGTTGAAAGCCCACATGGGTACTATATTATAGACTTGTTCTCAGTATCTATCTAACATGACCTGGATGTTTCTTTATTTTGCAGGCTAACATTCTTTATGAGAGATTCTGGTCCGCCACAAGAAAGGTGTTATTGGTATAATTGTTCTGGTGAAGGTAACAAAGTTCGTGCACTGTCATTCATTCCAGACGTTGACTCTGCCACACTCTCCATCTCTTTGGTTATCTGCCCTAAAGTATTCATCCTTTTGCCGGCAAAGTCTTTGATATGATTCTGAGTCGTTTGCAAGGGTTGGCGCTCTATCATTGACGACCCATTTCTCGTCAAAGCCCACACCAACAAACAACTTTCATCCAACACCATTATTATCCGAACTTCAACTGGCCCTCCCTTTTATTCCCTTTATTCCTTCGATTTGGATGCCCTAAAATTCGCCCATGAGCCCCAAGAAATCGTTGTCACACCTCTAGATTTCACTTACAGTGGATTATCGCTTCTACGGGCTTTTTCGGTGTCCGCGTGCAATGACTTGATACTCGTTGCTGGTAAAAGTTGGGAAATTTGGAACCCCTTAACTCATAAGCGCCTCAAGATGCCCTGAGGAAACTCTAACCCAAACTCGAAAGGAGAGGCCATCGGGCTTGGATATGATTACACCCCTGATATTTACAAGGTTGTGGTAATGTATGGTCATCGTCTTCACCGTCGTTGTCATGGTTGTGAGAACTTTGCATGTCAAACTCATGTTTATAGTCTGAGATCGGACTTGTGGGTTAATGTTGGGAATTGCCCGCGTTATGATGATGATTGTCCATGGTGGGGTCCATGTGGTCCCAGTGTTTTTCTGTGTGGAGCTTTGCACTAGACGATGTTTAATGCACCATTTGGAAAGGATACGATCATAGCGTTTGATCTTGGGACAGAAAAATATCAGCAGTTGCAAGCGCCTCCCTTACGTGAATGGGACGTCGGATTGAATGTCTAAAATAGGTGTTTAAATGTGCTGCATGGGTTTGTGAGTGACTTTGCTAAGGCTAATCACATTTGTCATGAGTTAGAGCACTACGATTTATGGGTGCTGAAGGATTATGGAGTTGAGGATTCGTGGATCAAGTTGTTCTCTTTAGAGGATGAGGAATGCAGGTTTTATGGTATTGGGTATAATTTAAGGCCTGTTGCTTATATAAAGGATAAAACTCAAATTCTTTGACAAGATGATTGTTGGGGTTGGGGACATTCTGCCCAAGATTATCATCATAGATTTTTTATGTTTGATGTTGAGAGTAATCCTATGAAGAGGGTTGGCATTCATAGCCTAACTAGAACTTTATACGCACAATTTATTCCTGGAACCATATTTCGTCTCCATGAGAACTGCGGTGTTAATGGTCTTTCACCTTGGATGGGAGCTGGAGTCGCTGGAGTAACCACAGTGCTTGGGGTTGCCATTTCTTATGAAGACAAAATTATCGTCATTAGATTGTTAGTAACCATATAAGGTTTTTAAAAGAAATGCAGAAAATAACATGCCAAGTTTAAATCGAGTTAAGTGTTCACCACTCTCTCATAAAGATAAAGATTATCCTGCTACGGTACTTACGGTCATGACAATTCTCTACTAAGATAAAATAATTTGCGAACTTAACCATGTAACACTATAATAATTAAGAAATTTGGTGAAGTGAACTATATTTGGAGCATACAAATTTTGAAAGAAATAAGATAATGCAAATGAGTGTTTTTGATAGCAAACATATGGACATTTTATAGATTTGTAAAGTTGTGCTTCGACGTACACAACTGTTTGCAAGTGTTTGCAAGAGTCTTCTACTAAATGGACATAATTATTGGACTTAGAGATGCAATTATTTGCTTGTTATCAAAAATATTTTCTTTAGTCGTCGAACAAATATATGTAAACAGAAAGTTCTCGAACATATATTTTTAGTACAATAAACTTGATATATATATATATATATATATATATATATATATATATATATATATATATATATATATATATATATATATATATATATGTGTGTGTGTGTGTGTGTGTGTGTGTGTGTGTGTGTGTATTTCTTTAGCAAACCAAAATAATTCTCTATTTAGCATACCAAAACAATCCAATGTTCACAAACTATATTTAACACAGTTAAGTTTTTTACTTAAAATATTAATTTCTCATTCACTCGAGAAATTCCATATACATCTCATCTACTCCAAACGTAGATTTAATCATGTTTCTATATGCATAGATTTTACTTAGTTATTTGGTCAAGATTAGGTCAACACTTAATTTCTTAAATCAAATTTCCAATATCTTTAACCTAAATATACGTAGGGGGAAGAAAAAAAGAAAACTTAATCAATCTTGGATTATATCAATTTTGGTTAGAGTCCTCGAGGAATGATTTTTGCAGGCAAACCACAAGAATTAATAGTTGTCCCAACTTTAGATCATATAATCAACAAAACAAAATTTGGATTTGAAAATCTCAAAACCCAGCAACCCAAACCCAGACCAAGTTCACTAAAAAATTCGTTAGCAAAATAAAGCCCGATCTGAAACCCTCAAAACCCAAAACCTAGACCAAACTCAAAGAGGGATTCCTCGGGAAATAATAAAATTGAGTCAAAAATAGCCATATCGGAAACTCTGTAGCCAATTGCTAACCTAACATCCCATGTTCCCGAGTTAGTGCCTCCATGGAAAAGGACAGCTGGCCAAATGTTCCATCAAATAAATAGAGAAGAGTTAGGTTCGAATCCACGTCTGGGTACGTGCCTCTTGAAATCATTTCGGGAGACCTTGAGAAAATTCGGTTACGGGAACCGGAGGAACTTGAAGATGATTCCAGAAACGAAGCGGTTTCTCTTCCCGCCGTCCTCTATCAGATGATGCCATGTAGTGGTGGTGGCGACAACATCTGTGAATTGGGATTGTCGCAAGAAGAAAAGAAAAATAAATATGAAAGAACGTAAAGAGTTGAAAATTTTCGTGCCGTAGAACAGGAAAATGAAAACCATGGATATTGGAAAGACAATAGCAGTGTTCTAAAAGGCGGCGCGGGAAAAACGTCTTGCCTAGTGCATAGGCGTGTAAAAAGGCGGTCAACTTTTTTTATTCACAGCCTAGGCGTGAAAAGGTGCATGCTTTTTAGATGAGTAACCTGATAATTTTTTTTTAATTTAGCCAAATATTACAAAATATATAATGACACCAAAAAATGATCACATAATTAATATTTCATAAAAACTATTGTAATAGTGTCTAATGAATACGGTTTCCATAAGACGACCATATTTTAACAGTGAAACATCATGTTTTTATTGTAAAATTTCATATTTTTCAAAAAAATGTGAATAGTTATTTTGAAAAAGTATGATTTTATAAATTAAAAGTATAATTTCTGATTTGAAAAGTATGATCATTTACATGAGATCGTGAATAGTACGTTCATTTTGTATAAATGATTAGTATTTTGCCTACTATATTGAAAATATGTTTACAACTTTGTTAAATATATATTTTTTAACTTATTATAATAATATAATAAATAAAAATAAAAAAAATATTGCTCGACCGAATCTAAAGACAAACTGATAGAAATTGGACCCCACTCGCGGATTTAAAATGGAGTTTCGTGGCAACAACTGACACGGCACGATAGCACGACA